>JAFVLL020021171.1:0-39919 GCA_021397915.2 Tor tambroides | reverse complement strand
AAAATATATATGAAAGTTTCACTTTTTGAAATAAGTTACAAAAAAAAAAATTAGTTTTTCACAATATTCTAATTTTTGAGATGCACCTGTATAAGCAGTAAAATTCGACAGTGATTCACACTTCCAATTTGGGCAAGGAAAAGAACACAAAAAGCTCAATAATACTTAATTTCAGTATGTCCTACACATGATTATATGGCTTCAGAAGTCTTGAAGTATAGCAAACAAGTTACTTATATGGTGCCTGGCAGTATGAATCACATCATCTTTCACTGTATGGAAAGGAGCTGCTTTAGACATTCTGAAGAACATCATCTTTTGTAATCCACAAAAGAAATAGTCATACAAGTTTAGAACAATTAGTAAACTGTCATTTTTGAGTAAACGGAAGCAGACACTGCTGTAGGTAAACTCAATTCCAGCCATTTACACATTAACTGATGTGTGACCTGCATGAAACTAACAGTGATATGATAGAATTGCTCAATGAAATCTAACAAAACACGTTCATAAAAACATATCTTTATTAACTCCCAAGCAAAACACAACAACAGGTTTGCCTGCTAGCAAACAGAAATAGATTTACCTCGTAACACATGTAAAGAGAATAAGCCACAACGCTGAAATTATAGATGATGAGGACCCGCTTCAGATCAAACGGTTTCCTGTTCTCCATTAACCTGGGCCCCAGTGACATCACAAAGTAGATGTAAAATGTAATAATAACTGTTTGGGGCAGCGGCGAGGACATGAGCAGCCAGTCTTCTGTCCTGGGGTCTGAAATCACATCATAAGAATATCTGCACTCCATGTAATGTCTCCATGCACAGTAACATCTACAGTAACTGCATTAGTTTGTGCATTAATCTATATTTGACACCGCTCTTGTTGTGCACCATAATTCTCTGAGATCAATAAAATACAGTAATGAATGAGAAACTATTAAGTTTCAGCAATATTAGAAACAGAATCAGTTGAGATCCACAAAATAAGTCATTTGATTAAACATGCACTGAAGTAATAATTACTATGTGGATTAAGTTACTAAAAACAGACTAGAGTGCAATATACCAGCCAACTTTTACAGCAGCATTAGCTCTGGAAGTATTTATCCAATAGGGATTTCTACTCAGTTTTTGTTAAATAGCTATAAGCAATGATCCAAACCTATCATTGTTAAAAAATGATGGTGAAACAAAACTATTGATGGACAGAAACAATATATTTTACATTTATTTCAAAAAAAGCTTATACATGCACAAATACTTAAACAGTTTAAGAGTATAGACAGACTCACTCAATTATGTGGGTGGGTGCTAAACAGCTATTTCCCTGATTGGTGGAGATTTCACAGGTAATTTAGTTTTTCACCAGGAATTCCACTTTTAAACATGATTAAAAAAAAAAATAAAATGAAATAATGTATCCTGATGGCTTTAACAGAAACATATTACCATCAGTTAACAACCTTGTAGACATAGGACTGTTTTTAATGCTTTTTAAGTTAGAGTTTAAAAAAACAAAACAATTCCCTACGGAGAAAATAAATGCATTTAAAAAATAATTTTTACATTCGAAACCTGACTGCTGCACTCTATGGGAGTTGTTGAGGTTCAAATGTGTGCAGTTGTACATTAATGTTTTAATTTTCTGATATAAGAAACCTTCTTACCTGCATCTTTCATCCACTTGTCATACAGCTGTGCAGCTGTGGATGTGAACTCACGGAACGCCATCACTGCCAAGGGTCAGAGCCTAAGGACACAAACACAAAGGTCCAGTTTCATTGACATGGCTTAGACTAAGCCAGGATTAGGGCATAGTTCAATTAGGACATTTAAGTAATTTTTATAAACGTGTTTAGAGAAAAAAAACATTACTGGTGTGCATCTTGAGACAAAACAAAGGCACGGATATATTTTAAGATCAGTCAGTGCAAGTTTCTTTCAGTTGAAACAGCTCAGACTTACATTTTAGTCTAGGACTAGGCTTAAGCCTTGTCTGTGAAACCGGGGGATAGTGTACATGTGTGATGGATGACATATCTTTAGTGCATTTAAAAGAAACTCATCCCACAAGCCAAGTCTGACACAAATTGAGCCACATTATTCAGACTGAATTTATAATTGAATAATCTTGAATTACACCTTCACAGTACTGTTCCCTTCTTGACACTATGACATGACGTGATGTAGAACCTAAATTCTCTAAAATAAAGCAGGAATGGCTCATGTATGGTGGCACCATGAAATGTTGTATTGTGGTAAGAAAACACAAGTAGTTAAAATCAGCAGTTGGGCCATTCTCCATCCTCTCCAGCAAACTCAGAGCTGAACAAGAGGCGAGTGTTGGGACACAATGGTCAGCAGTCAGTGAATGTTCAGGACAGGACAGCCCATAAAACCACGGGGGTGGATAAACGAAGGTATGCAGAGTGCAGAGAACAATGTACAGTGATATACCAGAAAACAGCTGAACTCAGAAATGCATACAATGGAGACACTTAGTTGTTCTCAACATGATACCATTACCAGAAAGTGCATTTCAAATGTCATTATTCTATAATGAACGTACATGTCTGTGGTTGTGTTTTAGGGGCGCAAAAACTAATTTTATTCGTTAAGGACAAATAAGGGCTGAAACTGCAACTTCCAAGATCTCCATCAATTTCTAGTGTTTATGGAGATACAAATATAATTTCCAGCAATTATTGCAAATGAAAAACTCTTTTTGTAACAAGAAAAATAAATATTACATATGCAACATTTTATAAAACTAAACTGTTGGTATATATTTTATAAATATGTTTTAACAGGGATACCATTTTTCCCTCGCATATATACACATGCAGTCCATACAAATAAAAATGACATTAAATATATGTTAAACAAGAGGTTACTCTAGGCTGAAGGGTCCTAAATAAAAAAAAATCCCTTACTCAACAGCTGTATATGAACTCAGGCAACGTTTTAGTGAAGCATCAACCAAAGCGTTTTTTTTTTTTTTTTCCTTCAACACACACTTAAATGTTCGAAGAGAAACTAATCCAACATGTGTTTCAGGGCATACTGGTCCAATTATCCAGAGAGAGTTGCTTGCCTAGATACTGTAATCTTTGATACAAGCTTTGACACGCCTGTTGCCATGAGATGGACTGGTTGCAGGTGTGAGAGGAGGACAATACCTTCCCTCCACACAAGTGCATTCAACACTGGGTGCCAACAGCTTAACTGGAAAGCCCAATACTAATCAAAACCAAACATAATATCTGGAGTTTTATGATGTTTGAGTGTGGGAAATGTTCTGTTGGCTTGGAGTTTTTTTTTCTATAGCCATAGGCAGAATTCTTTGTTGGTGAACTTTCAGCAATTAACCAGGAAAATAAATAAAATTACCTGCACCACAAACAAGCTGATTTATGATGCCAGAGAATTTTAATATTGGCCATGCAAATGTACAAGTTCAATTCCAGTACTGGATTCAGCTGAAATATAGTCTGGCTCTAAAAATCTGAGCATGTGTGTGAATATATTAGCCTACTCTCTTTAATGACTCTAAATTTAAATAATAGTTGTGTAAACAGTAAGAAAAAGATCATTAAAAGACTTTCTCTGAACTTCTGAGTGCACATTACCTACAAGGTATAAATATATTTAAAACTAAAATATTAAAATAAATGTCTGTAACAAACAAGCAAATAAATAAACGTTACAATATATATACATAAAAAAAAAATACATATTTAAAATGTATTATATAATTTGTGTACACCCACGTGTTTTCAAAGTTCAGTTATGCATAAATTATTTTTTAAAGTCTGAAAAAACTAACATATAAACACATATCAGACGCCACCTGTGCTCTAATAAAATAGCTCCCATTAGTGACCATAAAAAACTGTGTGATGTCAACAGTGTGAAATAAACAGCTTTATAATTAAATGACTATTAAGCGGAAATGAGCATTTTAACAGTGAAGGCAGAATTTCCTCATCGTTACAAGAAATCAACATCATATGGACTTCACAAAAGAATGCAGGTGCGCGTGCACCTGTCTTACCGTGACACAACAGACAAAAGTTCAGATATGTATTTTCACGCACACCTCGAGGTTCTCCCTCTCTGCGTTCACCAGTATGCTCCTCTTCTGCCTCTCGGCCAGGTAAAGTAGTTTAAAAAGTAAAAGCTAATGGTCTGACCACACGACCTCCATCAATTACTCTTTCAGACGCCGGAGTTCCTTCTTCTCTGAGACAAACTGAGATGAGCGGGCGGTGGGCGGATACGTTCACCTGATTCCGAGACTGAGGGTTTCGATTGGTCAAATGTCGCATCAGGACTCGGAGTACCTGCATGCCATTGGTTGCACGATTCCCGTTTAATAAAGAAACGTATGAGATCAAAAGTACGGTGCCAAATAATTGTGACAGATTAGTAATGCCACAATATATTGATTTATAAAATGTTCTTTATATTTTTCAGTTAAAAAAAAAAAAAGACAACAGTATATTAGCACAAAATCCACAGTACAAATGATATAGTCTCAAAAATAAAGGTCAAAAATCATGGAGCTCAAAAATAAAGCATAAACTATTCATTGATCATCCAACACTAGTAAAAAAAAACAAAAAAAAAAACATATGTTCATCATAATCACAAAGCATTTTTTTACACTAAGCCATGGTAACCAATTTATTGGTTCTAAAGATATGAGAACTTGTAGTTCAAAAATAAAGCATAAACTATTCATTGATCATCCAACATTAGTTAAAAAAAACAAAAAAAAAAACACCAAAACTTGAGAACTTGAGGAGAAATGCAAATCCCATAGCCCAAGCCCAAGACACAAGCTCAAGACGATGTAAAACTTTAAATCCATACGCAAATCAGTAGGTGACAACCAATGGAAGTACTCAACACCCAAGAGTCTTTTTTAAGTACAGTGACTTTATATGCACTCAATGATGCAATATGCAACTGAATGCAGTAAGAGCACTTTAACCTCTGAAGGAATGTATATAGAGGATTATTTGGATATTAGAAAACAAAGTAATGGGTTCCTTGCTCAATCAGTCTTCATCGCTGCTCCAGGCATCTTCAAAAGCAGGATTGATAGCAGCTTGTGCTCCACGCTGTAAAAATATGCATTCAGAATATTCAGAAACATTTAATCATTATTAAGTCTACAAGATTCAGTGATGTTTAATTATTGTTTAGATGATACAGGGCACATAGTTGCATATACATATAATGTAGCTGTCATGGAGTTATACCTGCATAAATTCCAGCTATTATTGCAAATTAAAACAAAAAATTGGAATGAAAACTAAAAATATTTTTGTGTGACACTTGAAAAAAATAAAATGTTGAAAATATTTAGAATTAATATTTTTAAACCTAAAAACTTTTCAAATATATTTCTCAAACCGCAATATTTTTACCAAAAATAAATAATAAACCAAAATATGTTAAATATATATATATATATATATATATATATATATATAAAATGTATATGTTGTTGTGTAATTATTAATGTTTTTCCAAATACATTACTAAAAATAAAAATCACTAAACCATGTAATTGCTAATAGCTACTATGTGGGTATCAGTGATGCAGTAATACAATGTGATTATTTAAATGTGTACAAGATTTTTTTGCCAGAAAAACTGGTAGAGCACGATGATAAACAAAACATTGAGTGATTGATAAACTACAAGCCATCAAGATGCGACTCCACATCTCACGTATACCATGACTGACAGCAACCGCATCTGAACGCATACCATAATGGGCATAGTTTTTGTCAGGTCATCTGATCTTATCTATTGGCTAAGACACATGAGCAAGGTTGCAAAATGCATTTACGTGAGCACAAATTTGGATTCACTTTCTGTCCCACCTAATCCAATCCTAAAGATCTGTAAAGATATAAACAGCTGATCCACAGCGCACTGTATTTGTTGTTAAGGGGCACCATTAATTTAATCAACCTCAGATTTTTTGAAATTTAAACAAGAGCCAATGAAATCACACAATATGTTTTTTATTAAAAAATGTCTCAAACAGTTTTACCCTTTTAGAGTTGGTTTCATCATCCTCAATGTCGGGCTGTCTCAGCACTGGGACCCAAGCCAGGATGTTACAGTCTTTACCTCCACTGTACAGCTCCTAAATATGGACCCCACAGATTCACAGTCAATAATGAGTCGATGAGCTAATAGAGATCTCGTTAAATAACTGCGAGACCTCAGAAGTTCTAAATTGTTCTACTTAATGGCATACTTTCAGTTTGATTCGTTTATTAGTAAAGACTAACCACTAAGCAAATCATCAGGATCAACATTACCTGATAATCAGGGTGGAACTCACAGCAGTCTACATTATTATAATGTCCTCTCAACATAGTGATCAGCTCTCCTGAGTGAAGCCCATACACCGCTACCGAACTGCCACATGGCACAAACACAAACTCCGGACTACAGCCCCTTGATATGGTAAACTTGAGGCCTTTGCGACTTTCATTCACAACCTTCCCATAGTTCACCTGTTGAGAAATATGGATCTTTCAGCAACAAATTAGCAGATAAAAAGTATGCATAGCCATTTTTAAAGAACATATTTCTTGTCACTAACAAAGAAAGTGTTTAGGAAAACACGTGAGTGTCTTCAAATGATTGTATCTTGTATTCATGTCTGGCAACATTCTGTCTCAGTTGCTTCTGGAATAAACTCCTTTGACCCACAAAAGGCCAGTAACACTCATGAGAGTAGACTCATTCCTTTTGTTACATGAACATAGACTCAAAATATAATTCTTGATACTCTTTACAAAACAGAGATTAGCTATTAAGAAAGTCTTAAAACAACCCTAACTGCTACTCACTAATGTGTTTTCCCCTGTGGCACTGTTCCACAGGCGCATGCGATCATCTGTCCCAGTAGTGAGGAGATGAAGTCCATCAGCTGTGAAGCACAATCCATTCACTCGCCCATTGTGTGCTGTGTTCACTGGAACAAAAGTAACATATTATATTAAATATTTTTTCCATTTTTTTTTAGGGCTGTCAAATCAATTAATCACTTACAAAATGAATGTTTGTGCTTACATGATATGTGTGTGTGTACTTTTATTTTGGATGCGATTAATCATGATTAATTAATCTGACAGCCCTATTTACACACACACACACACACATATACACATATATACATACATTATATATATATATATATATATATATATATTTTAGAGGTGGCACGGTTCGCGGAAAAAAACCGAACCGTACGGTTCTCCACACACGGTGACGCGCTAGGACCGCGGTTCAACTTAAATCTGACAACGCATCTGCAATATGGTAACACGTTTAAAAAAATAAATAAATAAATAAAAACAGGGTTCAGCTAATGTATGCTTCTGTTGATGGATGCGAATTCTGGCTTCCCAGCACATTACAACAACAGCGATGGGGGAAGAAAAAAAAAAAGTGGACAAACCATTCACTCTTGTTCAATGCGATTGCCGTATGCTGGATTATGAGCATTTATTCCGTCATCACCCGGGTGCTGATAGCGCGCGCTCACAGGTGAGACCTGAACAGCACACGTTGATAACTCGTGTAAGATTTGCCAGTTTAAACATTTAAGAGCCAGAGGACGCGAGCTCGCGCGCGCAGTGAGAAGATTTGTGCGTGCGCTCATCAGAAGCGCGCAAACTCGCGCCTCAGAACGCGCGCAAATATTAAGCTCTCTCTGAAGTATTGTGTTTGAATGGACAAATTCACACAAAAATTATGTCAAAATGCGCTTCTTGGTAAGTATCCTATAGCAGACATAGCCGGCTGAACGTACAGTATCAGTGCACTGGATCAGTGCATTCTCTTAAAGTGACAGCACTTTCTTAATATTAATCAAACAGCAACAACAAAGAAATCACTCACTGCTCTTGATTGAATCGCTTTTGTAACTTTAATAAAGATTAATCTTTAATTTATACAGTCAAATATGCAATGCTGTTTTACATTTGATTACTTTATTCAATTTATGTACCTAAAAACTAATGCTAGACCTACCTAAAACCCCCCCTGAAAATCACTGTTTATTTTATTTGTATCTTTACTCTATTGTATTTATTTATTTATGCTGTTGCTTGTAGTTAAATAGATTATTCTTATTTTCTTTATTTTTATTTGACACTGACAGTATAGTTTTTCCCTAAACATACCGAACCATACCGAAACCGTGACTCTAATACCGTGATACAAACCGAACCGTGAAAAAGTTGAACCGTGCCACCCCTAATATATATATATATATATATATATATATATATATATATATATATATATATATATACACACACATATACATATATATATATATATATATATATACACACACACACATATACATATATATATATATATATATATATATATATAAACTAATGGGTGATTGTGGGTGGGTGATTACAGACAGGTCTATAAAGTATATAAACAGGTCTTTGTCTGATGTAGCAATATGAGTTGTCAGCATCTTTTATACATGGAGGTTATTGCTCATTTAGTTCAACTTGCTGCACTTGTTTCTGTGGCAACATTCTGACATTTTAAAAAACGTGTCATCTGAATTTGCCTTATTGATTAAAATTGCATATTAATTCTTATGCACTATTAGGAAGCGATATTCATTTACATAAATTCATTTTATAGAATGCACACAGTAAATTATATTTTCAGTACAGCTTCATGAACTACCTCTCAAATGCTTTTCAGTTGAAATTTAACTGATTACAACAGATTCATCATGCAGTTCATTTTTCTAAAGTATCGTGTAAAGATTAAAACACATTTTTCCTCATGAGGCTTGATGAAACAAGTGTGATTTCACCTGCTTCAGATGAGGCCTTGGATTTGTCCCCATTGTGCTGGTCCAAAGTAAAAAGACTCCCCGAGGCTCTTCTCACATCCCAGACACGAACCCTACTGTCAGTGCTGACAGGAAATCCATTGCACAAGAGTTACTAGCAATAATGCAAGATGAATAAATCTCCTACAGATGGTCAGGTCAGATTCAGAACTGGCCTTTAAACAAGTTTGTTTCCTCTGTTTATGTAATGCCAACATCTTTAATCATTCCTATGCCCACCTAAATCAGGCAATAATCAGCAATCTCATTTGGGAATTAGATGACAAACAAAACAGATGCCAAAATGTCAGAAAGTCTTCAGTTTCTTCCTAGAACTTTATGTGCGTAAAAGAGCCTTGGTTCAAATTTTGATCTGCGGGTTACTTGCAGAAGTAAAAATCTTGCAAAAGGCTGAGGCACAGCTCTGTTTCCTTAATTTTTCAGGCAGGAAGCACAGTTTCAAAAGTCCCCAATGGCTAATTATCTCACTCTCATGCACTCACATTATGCAAACAGCAGGTGAGCGCTGAATCTGTTGAGAAGGCTGATAAGCATAATGCATAAAAACTGCATGGGACTTGATTATATAAAAAACTAAATTTACCATAAATAATCCTCAATAGTTAAAAAAACAGCATCAGATAGCACAAGATGTAGCTGTTTATTGTTATGATAGCAAATGAAAGGTGAGTGCATTGACATTTGTGCAGGTGTGGAAGTGCTTACCTGGCGGTAGCCAGGATGTGCTCATATCGTGGAGACCATCTTATTGAGAGGATCTCACCCCTGTGACCTGCCAGGGAAAACTTGTTTTTATGATAACTGACACTTCAACCAACTCTCAATGTTTGTACACTACCGTTCAAAACTTTGGGGTCAGCAAATTTCAAGTTTAAGGGAATTAATACTTTTATTCAGCAAAGGGACTCTAAAGACATTCATAACGTTATAAAAGATTTCTCTCTCAAATAAATGCTGTTAATTTGAACTTTCTATTTATCAAGGAATCCTGAAAAAAATGTATCAGTTTCCACAAAAATATTAAGCAGCACAATTGTTTTCAACATTGATAATAATAAGAAAGTTTCTCGATCATCAAATCAGCATGTTACTATGATTTCTGAAGGATCATGTGACACTGAAGACTGCAGTAATGATGCTGAAAATTCAACTTTGCATCACATTTATAAATATAAATAGAAAACATTTATTTTAATCTCTAACAATATTTCACAATATTACTATTTTTAATGCACTTTACAAAATCTTAATGACCCCAAATGTTTGAATGGAAGTGCAAATCTTGCATTGGGGTATCTGAGATGAACAGAAAAATCTGAGTAAATTGCTGCTAATATGGCCAGGATTTGATAACCCATGTCTGTTCAAAACATTTGAGCCTCTGGCTTTTAAAAGAGCACAATATCGCTCCACCAGGGCTGTCTCCATTCAGAAACAACTGGCATTACTCACCCTGAAGGATGTGGATGCGGGACCCAGACTTCAGATCACAAAGCTGCACTTTGGGGTCTTTGGTACCAACTGCCAACACAGAGGACAATAGAGCCGAGTGAAAAGAATAACACAACAGCTCAGACACACTGTTATTGTAGGAGCTCTGAACCCAGTGTTAAGGGGAACACACACTGAGCACACCAATGTGTGTTTGTAGCAAGTAATTGCACAACATTTTGTTATTTTATAAAATTTATGCACTGGAATACAAATGATAAACTTTTGGGAGAATGTGGAATATGATCTTAAAAATGGTTCTGATTTGCAAGAAAAAGTATGTGAGATGTCAGATTTTCTGGCATAAATTGGTCAAAAATTGACCAGATTTTTAATTAAGTCACAATAAACATACAAATACAGTTTACTTAAATAATAACACTTTTTCCAGTAACTGGAATTAGGAGTTATCAGAAACCTTGGAGGTGTTAGTTCGAGCTGTCGGGCCAGATTTATCAGAAATTTTGATGTGAACCATGCCTCAAACACAAGAGAACTCAGAACGCCCAAAATGAATAATGTTTGACATGCATGAAGTTGAAAACAGGTGCAAAACTCTGTAAAAGCCTTGATGTCACACACATGTCATTTTTCTTGTAGCTGTTTACCCTGTAAAGATAATTCAGCGAAAGACAAAAAGATTGATCATACGTACAAAAGTACCTATGAGGGCAGACCCTAATTTAAGATAAATATTACATTATAAAGAATGTTGCATTTGGCTATTCAGCATATAATCAGTAGCATGTCACTGCTTATTATACTGTGGAAGATCATTAAGAAAACGTCTCCTTAAAACAATTTGTGGAGAAAAGTGAATTATGAGTTCATTGAAACTCAGTGGGAAAAAAAAGAAAAAGAAAGAGAGAAAAGACTGAGACAATGGGACATGGAGACGTTCATAACCTGTCCTTCTTGATTAGGAGATAAGTGCCTGGATTCCTCCCTTCTCATATCCGTCTCCCCATTTAATGATAATGATGATAAAGCTCCCTCAAATACTTCCACTTTAATCTAAAGAATATTCTTGAGCAGATATGAGCATTTAGATAAAACATACATTTTAGGAATAAACTCTTTTTTTGAAGGCCGTCAGAAGATGTAGAAGCTTTGAATGTGCTACTCTGCAGCTCTAAGGATTCTACATTTTTAACTGCTGATTGAAAAAATGACATAAAAGAATCAAATCAAAGAAGTGCAAAAGAACAGCCGCATGCAGAAGGTTTGGTTTGGTCAGAGAACACACCTGCTACAAGACTGTGTTTCCTGGCTAAAGGAGACATGTGATGACAGTAGACATTGCCATCGAACTGAAACTCCTCAGCTGGCTGAAATAAATAAATAATCAATCATATTCAGTGAAACTTAATGTGATTAAATAATATTTTAAAAGGAAAATACACTTATGCACCCATGTTAGATGTGCTTAAGGGAGCAGAAGGCATTGAATGTTGCTTGGGCATCATTCCTGTGTGTCAGTTACAATGCAAACACCAGATGAAGGGCCAATAGATAAGGGACATTTGACACCACAGAAGAGCCACTGTTTGAGCAGATTGGTGGTTCCACAATGGCTTACTGCTTCCAGTTGTTGGATAATTTGCTAAATTACATTTGTGAAAAAACTGTGGGCCTTTGTGGACTGGGTAAAAGCAGGTGGTCATGTATACTTTAGATTAGATTAGATTCAACGTTGTTGTCATTGTGCAAGGACAGAGCTGATGAAACGCAGTTAGCAACTAACCAGAAGTGAAAATAGCAATATGTGGCTATACATACATACAAAATGTTATTATAAATATCTTGAGTACAAGGACATACACACACCTTCAGAGTTTCTGTGTCCCAGACTTTCATGGTTTTGTCGAATGAACTGGATACAAACATACCGGTGTCATGTGGGTACCACTGCACTGTTTCAACGCTGAATTTATGCACATGCCGACTGGACCTTCACAGAAAAACAGAGATGTGAAAGTTACATAACATGTAAACACATTAAAATCAGAAATAAATATCACACTGCCATCTGGTGGTCATTGTGAACGAGAAGAAGCCATACTGACCTGCCCACTGCGCAGATTGCTTTGCAAGTGTATTGAGGCTTCTTGCTGTTGTTTTCCAAGTCATAGATCACAATTACTCCATCAGATCCACCTGACAACATACTGGAATGCAAAAAAAGGCCAGAAATGTGCTGTATTTACTGTGTTGTTGTTATATGGGTCATTACAAGAAAATAATTGTGTATTAAATGCATAAATACGTAAATGTGAATTCTGTGGTTATAGTACACTTACTATCTTCCATCAATAACCTCAATGTCCAGGGTGTTAATTCCATTGCCATGAATACGATCAACATCTCTGTTGTGGTTCAACGCCAGACTCAGCACCCTAAAGATACATTATGGGAGAGTGGGTTGTGCAACTTTTTAGTGACTTTTTAGATACATTTGACATCAAATTAAATGTATGAATTTACATTTTTTTTAGAAATAAATAAATAAATAAATTGTCAACCATTCTCCTATATACATTAATTATTCCAGCAAACGTAACAAAATAATAATTGAATGTTAGCATCATTACACAACGCCAAAAATCCCCAAAATTTGTAAACATTTTAATGATTTTATTTAACTTAATCAAAACGGGAAAAAGTTAAAGTTAATTTTTTTTTTTTTTTTAATCGTTTGGGTTCTATATGTATATCTTTTAAAACATTAAAACTCTTCAAGAAGAAACCTCGGGGGGAAAAAAACATTACAGCATTACCTTCTTGTAGACTCTGCACGTCTCAGACGAACTGGGTCGTCAAGCCCCGATTGCCTGGCATAAAGAAAACTCAGCATCGTTGTAGAGACATTTAAGCTTTTATATTTGTTTGTGTATTGTACGGTGTGACCGTGTTGTCAGAATGAATAAACTATAACAGATGTCTGTTTACTGTTTTTTACGCAAGCTTTTGAGTGGCGACTTTTTAGCCTGTAAAACCGCGTTTTTAAACTAAGCAAATTCATTCTGCACAACGCACTAAATGTCTATGATCTATTTCAGCTTTTAAATATTATTGTTGTGCACTTTGTTGGATAGGAGGCAGCCATGTTGTGACGTGTCTACAACGCGAACTCTGATTGGTCAAAGCTGGAGCAAGAACCAATGACAGGACAGCATTAATGATAGGCATTTGTGTAACCTACGACTCATCATAGCAAATGTGTATGTATGTGCACTAGGAGAGAATATATTAACGCATATTTAACTTATAGTGATGAGTCGTATTACTTCTCTGTTGCGAAGAACATTTGGAGTGGTAAAAGAACATGTCGGCACAGATCATTTAGGAAATAAATATTACTACATACCCGAGCAGAAGTCATGGACTGGTAGGTCATGCATAGGACTTTGACGAATAATCTTGACCTCTTTTTTAAACCACTAATAGCCAATTTGATACAAGTTTATTAATATTAATGTCATTTAATAACAATATATTACAATATAATAACAATACTGTTTATAAATGATTAATATTGAGGATAATCCATATAAAGAAAATGTATTATCTAAATTCTTAAAATAACTTTAAATAAAAGTAAATATATTGAACTGTAGCCATTCTGTACAATAAATACTTTCCAGTCATCTTCCAATCAAACTTATTTTTTTGGCCAGTGGTTATAGATAACTTATCTTTCTGTTGCTTATGTTAATAGTTTAAATAAACCTAATGCCTTGTTTTCTTCAGGACGGGTCATCCGGCCCAGACGCCTAGTAGAAGCAGCCAATCCAAAAGAGTTTGAGTACATGGAAGGAAGCATTCCTTCTGAATGGGATGGTAAAAGAGACTTAAAATATTATAAATATTCTACTACAACTATAACAAATATTATATTTTTACGATAATTTAAATCCAACCAATTACAGTTTCTGTATTAATTGTCTAAACTTAAATGAACTGTTTGCATATTTGAAAACTGACCTTAGTAAAGAAGATTTTTGTTGTAAGCCCATTACAAGATGTTTTATCATATTGTACTTAACTTTAAATGTAAGTGTTTTCATATATATTGTTATCAAATGATACATGAACTTGTTGAACAACATTCTCTTGTCTTTTTACCATAGCTTGGATCAGAGGCAGGCGGAAGCAGCCACCTACAATAGAGGTATTTTTTGTGTCTGATTATATTGAAAGTGCCTATCAAGACTCATGTCATTATGCAACGTCTAAAAATACAAATGGAACGAAAATATTTAAGACCAGAAATGTTGTACATTCTCTTTTTATTATATCTTAAAATGACAATTCTATAGCTAGTAATGTTGTAATGAACACATTATTGGAAAAGTGGTGTGTTAACATGTGTCTTTTGCCCTCTATAGGAGTTGCTACAGAATGAACGTTACAGGGAGCAGATCAAAATCAGAGCTATTGAGGCAGAGGAGAAGGATAAAGCCCTACAGGCCAAAGAGTATGAGGAGGGTTTGGTGGCCCAACCTGTTCAGACTCAGGTCAAAGGTCATGCCTCTGCCACACAGTTTGGACAGACTGAATTCAGTGAGGACCCCGTAAGCACTGCCAACACATTCCAGCCTGGGTCCTGGACACCTCCAGGAAGCAAAAAATAGGTTAATTTGAAACCTCCTTTGCTGTCTTCAAGTAAATTTGCAATTTAAGTGAATTAGTAGTTCTGCTGATTTTCACTGCATCTCAACGTGTCTTGATAAATATTCAGTACTTGGGATAAAAAAAAAACACTGTATATGATGACTGGTTAGCTTGCTAATATTTTTTTAAGTTTAAAGGAATATTTCACCCAGAAATGAAAAATTGCTATAAATTTACTCAGGCCATCCAAGATGTAGATGAGTTTCTTCATCCAAACAGATTTGGAGAAATTTAGCATTACATCACTTGCTCACCAATGGATCTTCTGTTGTGAATGAGTGCCGTCAGAATGTGAGTCTAAACAGCTGATGAAAACATGACAATACAACATCACAAAGGTCTTGTGAATTGAAAAGCTCATCATAAAGATGCTTTTAACTGTTGCTTCCAGGTAAATTATGAGTCCTCTATCCATAATATTGCCTTCTCCTTGTCTAAATCAGGAGCCAAAGCAGTTCTAAACAAATGTCGTTTGATTTTGATGTGAGAGGACGACAGGGGATAGACTTTTCACTGGAGGAAGCCTTATTGTGGATTATAAAGTGAAAACTTCAAAATTAAAATGGTGGATGTTAACTTACAAACATGCAGCTTTTCACTTCACAAGACAACTGATGAACTGGAGTCGGGTCACTTATGTGCATTATTGTGAAGTTTTTCCCTCTCATTTTACTCTGTTTGGACTCTCATTCTGATGGCACCCATTCACTGCGAAGGACCAACGGGAGAGCAAGTGATGTAATGTTAAATTTCTCCAAATCTGTTCAGATGAAGAAACAAACTCATCTACATCTTAGATGGCCTGAGGGTGAGTAAATTTTCAATTTTGGGTTAACTATTCCTTTAACATCATTAAAAAGTGTTGTAAAATTGTATACTGCTGATTTTCTGAGAACTCTGCTTCAGGATTTTTTCTCAATCAAAATCACCAAATGTTGCTGCAGAACATTTTATGCATTCAGCTTAATGACATTTCAGATGTACTGTCTCACCATATATAAAACTTCTTATCAATAAGAAGACGAAGTAAAACTGTTTCAGTCTATGTCCTTTTGCACTTTATTTAGAAAGTGGGTAAATAAAAGTTGCAGCTGCAGTTATCAAAATATTATGCTTATCCACCTCATTTTTAATGTAAGGGTTTCCAGTTAATTTACTTATTAAATTTACTTGTTGATGTTGCAAACTGGTATTTATTATTTATATGATAACACAATTTCTTATCATAATCATAAACATGATTTGTAGGCAAAATAATTTAGCATTTACTTAACTTTTGTTATTCTTCTAGTTTTATTATTTACCTTTAGTGGCTAATGAATCAAACATCTCACACATTCACAGGAAATAGTGCATTAAAAAATAATGTAGTTAAGATACAAGAATACTGTAGTAATCAAATAGACATTAGACAGTTTTGAGAAAATTCATGTTATGATTATTTTATTAATAAAAAAGCATAATTTAAGCGTTTTGTGGATTCAGCTTGGAAAAAACAATCAACCCAGTAAAAAATGGAATGCAGAGTACTGCACAATAGTGTATAGCACAACAATGCAGTGCATTTTCCACTGTATTGATAATATCCTGGAAAAGTACTGCAGTCCTGGCATTGAGATCAATCAACTTCCCATTATATGTTCCCTCTAAGGGTTTACTAAGGCCTCTTTCAAGCCCAGTCTTGCTCCAGGTCCCATAAGAACTGTCCTGGGTTAAGAGAAGAGCCATATATCAGGGACCGGACTATTATATTGACCTCCTCTCCATGCCACGCTCAATCCTTCTTGGCTCTCTTGGCTTTGGCAATGTTTTCTTGTCGTTTTTGTTTCTTCTTCTGCTCACGGTCCTTGGCCTCAATCATCTTGGCAAGTTTCCATGACAGCAGGGCACTGGCAATAAACAGAGGGGTCAAAGCCAGGATAACTGTGGTGAGAAAGCCATAGGGGTCTTTGGCTGCCCACTCCACCACATATTCTGCCCATGCTTTGATATCAACCATGGTCCTTACACTCTGTCTTCAGCAGCAGATCCTAGGAAAAGAGAAGAATTGTAAAATCACATCACTAGATGCAGGATCTCATGCTCATGCAATGTGTAAAAAAGTAATATTCCCAAGTTTACATTGTAGTTGAGAGTCAGTATTGCTAAAATTGCCTTTTTTATGTTTTTATTGACTGACCATATTGTCAGCTAGCTAGTTTAGCATGCAAATGTAGGTGTTTTTTTTTTCCCCGAGTAAAGATTCGAGAGTTTTCTTTCGTACAATAAATATATACCCATTCATGTTTATATTTAAAAATGATTTGATACAACAGTTAAACCAGTTACTCTAACCAAGTTCGATAGGCAGCATTGACAGCTAAAAGCTAGCAACACAGCTTTCTAGCGACTATTCTACACCACCAATAATGAATGTAAATCATACTATAGTAACTTTTTGTACATATCAGTATATAGAGCATGTTGTTCAATGTGATATGTTTATACAAAGACGAACACCTACCGGATAAACCGTTCAATATTTGCCGAGCAGTTATGATCCGGTAACTGTCGCCAGAAACACCTAATGGCAATAAAAACGGAAGTGAAACTCTTAACGTGTGTGCATTGCATTGGGAATTGTAGTCGTTCTCCCTCACGTCCCAGAACGGAAACTACACATGACTTAAAATGAAACAGTGAAAAGTAGTAACTATAAACTATAAAACTTTTAAATCTATCTTCAAATATATGTAAATGAGCCTATTTATGTTACCAATGATTTTTTTTTATCGTTGTTAACCTCTATTTGTATTTGTTTTCTGTTAATGTTGTCCTGCAAATATTCCTGTACGTTAGAGCATGCAATGTGAATTATATAGAACTCTATAATTTGAATTATATGTGATTATAAATATGATAAAGACAAATAAGTGAAGCGGTACCTTTTTCTTGGTTTTATTTTGTATTTTGCTTTGTTATTCTCTTGCACCTTGTCATTTTTACATTTTCTTTGTTTGGTGGTTTTTAATATATAATTTGGCCAGTTCCAGATTTAAATACTTTGTAAAATGTGGTTCGTAATATGTTTTGAATGAAGTAAAAAGTTCATTATTAATCAGACCAATATTTTGACAGCCAAAACTGTCACCAAGGAACAACCAATGGCTGTCGCCATATCGATCATGTGACCAAACAAACCATCCAATCACAATCTTCCGAAACATTAGCGTTGTAATTTCAAACGGGTGTGTGAGGATCGAAACATCGGATTATCTTTTTACACAACCAGCACCATATCAACTAACGGGTTTATCGATCGATATATTCAGTAATCCTGTTAAATATAGCATAATGTGGTCAGCAAATAAAAAATCAACTCTCCCCTATATGTAGGAATAATGAAAACGGCTGTAACGTTATAGGTGTTGAATACATCGAGATCTTTTCAATGAGTTCACACATCGTCACTCCAGGTCCATACAGGGCTACTAAACTGGTGAGTCTCTCCTACCTTTTTGATAAAATATGGTCTAGGGATGTGTCGCATTTGTTTACATGGTCAATGACCTGCATGTCAATTTTATAATGCACGTTTATTTGGCTGTTCAGTCAAACAAATTTTGTTGTTTGTTAGGTATAGAAGTTCATTGTTCATGATCTGGTGTTTCTTCAGCTAAAAGTTTTGTTGTTATTGTTGTTGTATATATTTTTTGTTATAGTTCACATTAAAACTATTTACTATGCCTTTTGTTACTTGCATATTTAGTGCCAATTGTGTAAAAATTTTGAACAAAAAAGAGTAACAGTTATAAAATTGGAAAATAATGTTCTTCTGTAATCTTAATAAACAAATTAGTTTATTAAGTGATTAAGTGACTACAAGCTCTTCATGTGATATTATCTTTTTATTTTCCAGTGGAATGAAGTGACCAAGCTTTTCCGCACAGGAATGCCTTTAAAGAAGCACCGGCAGCACTTCAGAGTTTACATGAACTGCTTCACTGCATCAGCAGCTGTGGACTGGTTACATGAACTCTTGAAAAACAACAGCAACTTTGGACCAGAGGTCACCAGACAGCAGACGATCCAGCTGCTAAAAAAATTCTTGAAAAACCATGTTATTGAGGATGTGAAGGGTAGATGGGGCATGGAAGACCTGGAGGACAACTGCCAGCTGTACAGGTATGAAACCTGGACGTTTTAGGAAGGTTTAAAAGAATTTTGGTGAAAAATATAGAGAATCGTAATGTTTAAAATATGTTTCAGGTTTCCATCAACATCTCCACTGAAGCCCATTCCTAACCGTGCCCCTGTTTTGAGGAAAAAGAGCATGTCTATGATGGACAGTGAGAGCTTCTTCAAGTTCAGGGGTTCTAAGAAATTTGACAAAGAAATATTGGTAATTTTTGTTGTTTCAAATGTGTCGTTAATGTGAAATTTCATTGCAGATGTATAATATCCACTTGCTATTTATACAGGAAAATGTGGATCCAGAAGCACAAGAATCTCCTATGGGATCATCCTCAGGTGAGACGGAGCACTGCAGGGAGCTCACAGAAGACGACATTCAAGTCATCTGGAAGAATGTCACACTTACACAGTAAGCCCACCTCCCCCCACACCATCTGTCACATATAGTTTGCATGTGTTGAAGTACATAGCTTTGCACCAAAAGTACTTCCTGCTTGCAGTCACTTACAAAGTAATGAGATTATCTAATGTAATTCTTTGATTTTATACATTGTATACTTAATTACTTTGTATTTTAAATAATACTTTGTGCATGTCCACAATGGTAATTGTTTTTTTAGTGGTCATTGCTAGTTCGTTTTTTATGTAGAAGTAAATTATGAATGATTTAAGTTCAAAATGAGTAATAATAGAGTAAAATGTGATACTATATTGTCTTTTTTTCTCTGCAGTGTTTTTCTCTAGGAAGTTCTGTTACACATCTAACTGTTCTTATTTACATGAGTAAATAAAAAAAAAAATTATGTGTGTGTATATATATATATATATATATATATATATATGTACATGTATATGTGTGTGTGTTTTAAAATATTTTAAATATAATGTTCTACATGATGTTCTGTATCATCTTTTGATGGTCAGTTTGCAGAAGTTGGTGGGATCAGGGTCTCTTGAAGATGTTTTGGATCCAGCCCAAGTCAATCCCCAGTTCATTGTGTATAATATGACCAAAGTCAATAAACATGGAGTCGTTTCATTGGAAGATAAGACAGGTAGGCCAGATATGTCTCTCTTCAGTCTGTGGCGAACATCATATTTTTATATTCTGTTTATTTTCTTCATTTCGTCACCCTCCATAGATGATTTGCCACACTGGGTTTTGTCTGCCATGAAATGTCTTGCAAACTGTAAGTTACGCTACGTGTGAAATTAAAGTTGAAATAAGTATGTAAGATGTTACTACAGCCAGATCAAGATCACATTCATAATGTATTTTGTATATATGAAACAAATAATTGTTTCATAGATTAATTGAAAGATTAATTGATTTTATAATGATGCTTTGTCATTTTTCCAATCCATCAAGGGCCAAAGTATGACTTGAACCAGCCATCTTACCCAGGTTTTGAGCGGGATGTGTTTAAAACGGTTTCAGACTATTTCCACGATCTTTCTCAGCCACTGCTTACATACCAGTACTATGAACTCTTTGTCAACATCTTGGGTATGTATGAAGCACATGTTTGATAGTACTACTGTTTTCAGCATTGATAATAATCACACTAATGATTAATAAGGAGTAATGGCTGCTGAAAATTCAGGAATTATATTTTAAAATCTGTTCAAATAGAAAACGGTTAATTTAAAAAGTAATAATATTTCACAGTATTACTGTATTACTTGTTTTTGATCAAATAAATGCAGCCTTGGTGAGCTTCTTCCAAAAAAATATTTAAAAAATTGACTTTTAAAATATCACTTGAGATTTAGGTCTGGGTTATTTGAATACTCACACAATTCATCCTTTCTGGAAAAAAAGCCTCCTAAACTACCTAAATCATTTGGCTATGGGTGTTAATATACAAAATATTGATGGAACAAACTGTGGAGTCACTCGGCGCTGTTTCTACTGACTGCACTGATTTTGTGGTGTCAGATGATGTTCAAAACTAACTCTGTCTGCTCTTTTTTTTTAAATCTCTCACCTTGTTCTTGAATGTCTTTGCCTGCCTGTTTGTTTATGTTTTGTTGTCTGGTCCTTTGCTAGTTATGTGTGGCTACATCACGGCTCCTAAAACTCAACATGGAAAGCGTAAAAACCAGGAGGAACCCAACTGCCCACTGCCAGCCAAAACCCCATATGTGAATGCTGCCAACCTGTTCAAATCAACTGAATGCCTCCTGCTGAGCTTAATAAGAAAAGAGGCCTTCGATGAAGCCGACTCACCCATGAGAGAAGTTCTCAGTGCAAAAGCAGAGACTAAGTTAGAAACCCATAGAGCACAGCAGCCCATTTTTAGAGGTAGAAGGGCCAGCGATGGAGACCGGCTGGACGGTAGCTATCTAGAAATTCCTCAGGCTCACAAAACAGAAGTCCCATATGGCAGGCTTCAGTCAAGAAGTTGCTCTTTGGAGGAAATTGTTGATAGCCATTCAAAGAACAGACTTCTCAGGTCATCTGAAAGCCTACAGTCCTACAGCAGTGATAAATCATCCTCTCAAAGTGATTCTCCAGTAGACCCAAACCTCAAATTTGAGCTTCAAGGTTCCTCAGTGTCCATAAACTCTTGTGTTCAAACTTCCAGCAGCAACACAAGCTCCCAACTCCCTTCAGATCTTCGCCGAACCAACCAGAGACCCTCCGGATCCCGGCCTAGAAGCATTGGTAACTTGTTTGACATAGAGGAGAATAGAGAAATGTCTGCTAGCAGCTTTAGCATCCACGTTCCTGTGGCTGAAATTACCATGAGGCCAGATTCCACATCCAGCATTGGCCTTAGAGGTCCTGGTTTGCTCAGTTTGCATGGAAGTTGCATGGATATTAGGGCAGGTCCGACCTTTAGCAGACGCTGTCAGAGCTCACTGGACCTGAGCAAACCTGCACCCCCTTTGGCCCCATTAGCACGCCACCCAGAGCAAAGTAAGAGCATGTGAAAAACACACACTATGAGGATGTGCTTCTCTGTTTGTGCTTGAGCATGTGTTTGTGCCCGCCAGACTAGTATTTTATTTCTTAAAGGGATAGTTCACTTAAAAATGTAGTACTCACTCTCATGTTGATCCAAACCTGTATGACTATTACTGTACTTACTTGCATGGAACACAAAAGAGATACTTAGGAGGAAAAAAACTACTCTTGTTTATTTATTTTTGCTAAATATCTCCTTAGGGGTTTGGAAAGATATAACAGATTTGTAAGTTTGGGGTGAACTATCACTTTAATGCTAACTAATTCTGTGACACACTTTGGCTACTAATAATACTTGTTTTTTAAATTTTACATATTTATTTATTTGGCAACATTTTTGGTTAAAAAGAACAGGTTAGGCCAGGGTATTTTGTGTGTGTGTGTGTGTGTGTGTGTGTGTGTGTGTGTTTGCATGTTTGTTTTCTTCTTTTTTTTTTTTTTTTTTCTTTTAATTACCAGTAATATAATAATATTTAAAATGACTTCAAGAAAGCCATGTTTATATGACAAAACGTAATATTTGCATGTATGTGTGTAGGGCATTTAATTAAATAATTTCAGTTTGTTTAACAGCTAGACAATAACAAAAAGTAAACATTTAATTTGGTAACTGAAAAAAAAAAAATATATATATATATATATATATATATATAAACAATAAACAAGCTTTCCATTGATGTATGGTTTGTTAGGATAGGACAATATTTGGCCGAGATACAACTATTTGAAAATCTGGAATCTGAGTGCAAAAAAAAATCAAAATACTGAGAAAATCACCTTTAAAGTTGTCCAAATGAAGTTCTTAGCAATGCATTTTAAGTTTTGATATATTTATGGTAGGAAATTTACAAAATATCTTCATGGAACATGATCTCTACTTAATATTCTAATGATTTTTGGCATAAAAGAAAAATCGATAATTTTGACCCATACAATGTATTTTTGGCTACTGCTACAAATATACCTGTGCTACTTTGGACTGGTTTTGTGGTCCAGGGTCACACGTGTGTGTGTGTGTATGTATATATATATATACAAAACCAGTCTATATATATATAAGTATATGTGTATATATAATATGTATATATGCATATATTGTGTAGTACGAGTGTGTTTGTTTTTTATGTGTGATTTGGTCATCGGTACTGATTAAATTATGTTTAAGTTATGTGTTTTCATTTTGTGTATTTAAGTTATAGTCCTGTGCTGTGGTTCATTTTGGTTACATGTGGGTCACATGACGCTCCAGGTTTATTGCAGCCATCACTGGAGCGGGTGGCCATCGAGGCTCTGCAACTCTGCACGTTACTCCTGCCGCCTGCCAGCCGCCGCAAACTACAACTACTCCTGCGAATGATTTCGCGTATGAGCCAGAATGTGGACATGCCACGGCTGCATGACGTCATTGGAACACGGACTCTGGTCAGAAAGAGTCCAGTAGACCTTATAGATGTGGTGGTGGTGTTGTTTTCTTGTCCTTTTGTGCATATTCATATGTTTACTGCACATTACATTTGTGTTTATGTGTGTGCAGTTGGTGCAGACGTTCTCTAGGTGTGTCTTGAGTTGTGAGGAGGTGGATGATCTGGACGAGCTCTTGGCTACAAGGCTGTTATCGTTTCTCATGGATCACCATCAGGAGGTGCTGCAGGTGCCTGTGTACCTGCGCAATGCTGTGGAAGATCACATCAGTTACCTCAAATCACTGGTGAGTGCTGACAAACCACATAGAAATTACTCATACGATGTATGTATATATCTTAGAAATAATGTTTATTGAAATTTATTTTATTATTACAATATATTAGGGGTGTTGTTTAAAAATGATAAATATATAGAACTGTAAGTACATTTTGGTAAAGCTGATAAGATTTTTTGTGTTTTGTTTTTGAAAGAAGTCTCTTATGCTCACCAAGGCTGCATTTGTTTAATTAAAAATACAGTTAAAAGGGTATTATTGTTGAAATGTTATCACAGTTTAAAAAAAAAAACTATTCTCTGTTTTAATATATTTTAATTTATTTCTGTGATGGCAAAGCTGAATTATCAGCAGCCATTACTCCAGGGTTCAGTGTCACATGATCTTCAGAAATCATTCTAATATACTGATTTGTTGCTTAAGAAACATTTCTTATTATTAACAATGTTAAAAACAGTTGTGCTGCTTAATATCTTTATGAAAACCTTGATACGTGTTTTTTTCCAGGATTCTTTGATGAATAGAAAGTTTGAAAAGAACAGCATTTATTAGAAATAGAAATCTTTTGTAACATTTTAAATCTTTTTACGGTCACATTTGATCAAATGCATCCTTGGTTAATAAAAGCGTTGATTTATTAACACTCAAATTCTGACCCCAAACTTTTGAACAGTATTGTATATTTTAAATCATTTTTAAAGCAACTTGCAACCAGAGAATGAAGGTACAGTGAAGGTTAAACAGAACTTGAGTTAAAACAAAAGCATCTGTTGTCAGTTACCACAGAAAATAATTCTGACTCATCCCTCAATTTGTAAAATCAAAGATTTGTTGTTTTGTATTGTAATGGACTCACAATAGATGTCTTCAGGGCCATTGTATTGGAGGAATTACACTTTGATCATGTCAAATTTTATTTAAACCAAATTATTCATATGAAGAGATGCCTGTGTTTATTTATCCTTGCTTTATATTTTGTTTATCCAACATTCATTTGCATGCTCTCTGGATCACAGAACACATACCCTGGCTCTGGTGTTGCCATGCCGACCTACTCATTCTGCAGGCAGATCAGCACTCAGGAGTTTGAAGAGCAGAAGATATCTGTGTCCCAGAATGCTCTTGCTGACCTACTGGAGAGTCTCATAAAGGACAAGACTATGTCTGTGAAAGAGAAGAAAAAGAAGCTAAAACTGGTATTTATTTACTGAACTTCTCATATCTCTCAAACATCCTGCTGTTTCCACAGGATACAAAGTAAGGCCTTAAACATTTTTATTACTTTTTGTTGTTTTCTAGCAGTAAATATTAAACACAAAATGAAACCCCAAAGTGTTGATTCATAGTTGGTTCCAGTTAATTTTATGACCGCTTAAAAGCAAATTAATTTAGTTTTTGTTGTTGTTCTCTCAGTTTCAGAAGGAATATCCTGACATCTACTCAAGACGTTTTCCCACAACAGAGAGTGAAGCTCAGCTTTTTGCAGATAAACCAAAGATAAAACCGCCAATGCTGTTAAGCATCAAGAAAGCCAAAACCTTCAGTAGTCGAAACTGAATACTTCTTAAAATCCTCATGTATGAATGATATTTTGGGAGATTGGGTTGAGTTTAAAGACCTTTAGTTGATCTGTTGCAGTAAAGGGCTGACATTGGATCACATCAGTATAATCTGAACTGTAACTTTGGTTGAAGTGTTTTTGTTTTTTTTGGTTTGTTTTTTTCCAGTTTCAATACAGATGTCTGTTAGTTTTAATGTTATTTATTTAAGGTGTGTGATTTGTTGTAAGTTATTGGGTGCTTTCAGACATTCAGTGTCATAATTACAAAAGCACAGAGGACCCACAGCAAATATTATGCAGATTGGTTTGACATGCTGTTTACATGGAGTCTTCTTGAAACGAAATGAAGAATTTATTTTTAGTCTTGCAACAGTGTTTATGTGTCACTTTTAGTCCTTATTTTTCTATTATCACATTTTTGTGTGTCTTCAGGTGTCTTCGCTATTCAGGTGCACAGAAAATGTTCACTCAGACTTCTAAAGACAAATATATACATGTATTTTTGTGTGATGTGGGAGTTTCCTAGCTACTAAGCTAGTGTGGGCTAATGTGCACTGTTTTATCATCTCAAATGCGCTAACATGTGTTGTCATTTCTTATGTACATATTTTCTTTCTAGTCAGTACTATCTACTGTTTATGTCAGTGTTTTATCATCTTGTACTCAGTCATTGTACTGATTCAGTGGCTTGTGTTTTAAGAATGAAAGATTAAACTTGGACAGCGATTGATTTATGGTTTTACTGTATCGAGTTAATGAGCATAAGTGAGCCAAATCCATTACATTTTATGTTGTTTATTACTTTATTTTATTACCCTGAATACTGTTCCTGATCTATGCAATAAACATTTTAAATAAGCACTTTTTTGTTTCTGTGAATTTATTTATTTTTAATTATGGAGGAATTGTCAGTATTTGAAAGATATGAACACATATGCATATGTGCATGTCATTGTAGTCTCTGACTTGTGAGAAGTGCTGCTGTGTGGACCTTCATCAGTATTCACATCCAGTCTCTGTTTATGAATGATATGGTGCTCTGACCCTGGAAAACAAATGTCATCTAGGGAAGTAAAGAAAGAAAATGTGATTAATGAAATGTCTTTTCAAATGCCACATTCCCATGACTATGGACAATTGGCAACTTTTTGTCTTATGGACACAATGTGCTTCATTACTTTCATATCATATAATTTTTCTTTAATTAAAAAAAATAAAGAAATATTCATAAATCTCTCTGCAAACTGAGCCAGTTCACCACCGGTTTGAATGTGTTCTTCATTTGAGCTGTAGTGTCTTTCAGGAAGGTAAACATTTGTGGAAATGTTCTTGGTCTGAACACAAAGGGATTTTTTGTTTCAGAGCCTACCAGTCGGTTGGAGGAGGAGTTCTAAGATTCTGTGGTTCTTCCTGGGAACTGAACACAGGCAGCATCTCACCTCAAACTCAGTTCAACATGGTCAGCCGGTGAGTAATGGAACTTTTAACTCTGTCAAACTGCTCAGATTGTGCAAATGTATTTATTGTACATTTTTGGAAAATGTCAAATTTTAGGAGTATTTTTTTTTTTTTTTTAAAGTGATGTTTCTTTAATCATTTGTTTCCTTTAAATTTATGTTTGTATTCCCTTGGCAATGTATAATTTAGAAGAATGTGTAAAATGCCAAAAGAATGAGTATATTAGTGTAAGTTGTTTTGTTTTTTTTCGTTTTCATGTAATTTCATTATGTTAAAAACGTGGACATCTGTTTTCATTCACAGTCTTGAAAAAAATCTTTGAGTCTTGTGATGAGTTAGCTGAGCCCATTCCTGCTCATGTCTCAGGTTTGTATGCATATTTTCAATTTGATAATTTTCCACATTTTCCTTTTGCCATGCTTTTATTGAAGGGAAATGTGCATGCAGTTTCTGCTGTGGCCGATATAAATGCCTCGTAGCCTTTGATATGGGAGCTGGTTGACATTTGGGGGCTGAAGAATTTGTTTGGTTAAAGTGAACCTTCTCTTTCTCTCTCTGCAGGCAAAATTCCAGCCTGGCTCACTGGCAGTCTGCTCCGTGTGGGCCCTGGGCTCTTTGAGATTGGAGATGAACCTTTTTACCACATTTTTGATGACCAGGCTCTCATACACAAGTTTGACCTGAAGGATGGACATGTCACATATTACCGCAGGTAAACCCTGTGTTTTACGTTTGTGTGTTTATCGTGCAGTAATACCCAAATTGGGTTTATGACCTAAATGCTTTGCAATAAGTTATTGGAACTGAAATGACCCATATGCAGGATAATTTGTTTTGTAAAAAGTGATTTTTCTGAATCAAATGCATATTTACTGGCACCTTTAACTTCAGGTTTATCAGAACCGATGCTTATGTGAGAGCCATGACAGAGAAGAGGATTGTAATCACAGAGTTTGGCACCGCTGCATATCCAGATCCATGCAAAAACATCTTTTCCAGGTCTGGAGAGTATTTTCTGTTCAGTTTCATTTGGGAGTAGAATAATAATGGCATAAAAACAAATTTTCTTCTGGTACTTCCTTTTTTTGCACATCAGGTTTTTTACTTACTTTCAAGGAGTTGAGGTGACGGACAACTGCCTTGTCAACAACAGGACTTCTATGCCTGCACGGAAACCAACTACATAACCAAAGTTGATCCTGATACCCTAGAAACAATAAAAAAGGTAGGCTTTTGCGCTGTTTCCCAATTTTAACCCATTAACAAAAACATAGTCCTTCAAAGGAATAGTTCACCCAAAAATGAACATTTGCTGAACATTTACTCACCCTCAGGCCATCCAAAACGTAGATGATTTTGTTTCTTCATCAGAACAGATTTGCGTTACATCACTTGCTCACCAATGGATCCTCTGCAGTAAATGGGTACCATCTGAATGACCAAACAGCTGATAAAATCATCACAATAATCCACAAGTAATGTGGATTCTGATGGCACCCATTCACTGCAGAGGATCCGTTAGTGAGCAAGTGATGTAAAGCTAAATTTCTCCAAATCTGTTCCTATAAAGAAACAAACTCATCTACATCTTGGAAGGCCTGAGAATAAGTACATTTTCAGCAAATTCTCATTTGTGCATGAACTATTCCTTTAACATCTCTACTTTCCCATAGGTGGACCTCTGCAATTACCTCTCAGTCAATGGTGTGACAGCACATCCACATACTGAACCAGACGGTACTGTATATAACATTGGTAACTGCTTTGGGAAGAACATGTCACTGGCCTACAACATTGTCAAGATCCCTCCACCACAGGAAGGTTGGTATATTGCTTTGTTGGCATAAAAGGATCTTATTAATGCATTCTGGGGAGGTGTTTATCATTTCTATTATCATTTGTTTAATCAGATAAATCTGATCCAATTGAGAAGTCAAAGGTTTTGGTGCAGTTTCCAAGCAGTGAGAGATTCAAACCATCCTACGTCCATAGGCTGAATTTAATATATTATAATATCATATCTTGATAATTAAAATAAATATTAATAAAATTATATATATTTTATAGCTTTGGCATGACAGAGAACTACTTTGTGTTTGTTGAGACTCCAGTGAAGATCAATCTGCTGAAATTTCTGACTTCCTGGAGTATCAGAGGGACAAATTACATGGACTGCTTTGAGTCCAATGACAAAATGGCTGTAAGTCAGAGCTTACTGGCATTATGTAATGTTAAAAAGGTTAATTATGTTTGGAAAACAAAAACAACAAAAAAAAATGCTCTGGGTATTTTGTACGTTAACTCATCATCTTCATTTGGTTGCATTCCCAGACATGGTTTCATCTGGCAACCAAGAATCCTGGAGAATACATTGACCACAAATTCAGAACATCTGCCTTTAATCTTTTCCATCACATTAACTGTTACGAAGACCAAGGATTTATTGTTGTTGACCTTTGCACTTGGAAGGGGTAAGACTGCTTGTTTTTTATATTTATTGAAGCTTTAGCTAACATCTCAAAATGGCCAAATAACATGGATCAACTAACAAAAAACACATGCATTTGATAATGGCAGTAAACATGGCCAGAGGAGAGCTCCAAAATAGACTATGGTGATCATCTGTGGTCCCCTTTCTTTGAATGACAGGCATGACTTTGTGTACAATTATCTATATTTGGCAAACGTGAGGCAAAACTGGGAGGAAGTCAAAAAAGCAGCCATGAGAGCTCCACAGCCAGAAGTGCGGCGATACGTGCTTCCACTGGACATTCACAGGGTAAGAGATATCATGATCCTACTTCACCTCAGGAACAGTTTGTTTTTTGTCTTTCCAATACAAAAGTTCATTGCTTTGTTCAACAGTCTATTTGTTCATTCCTTTGTTGCTTTTGCAGGAAGAGCAGGGGAAGAATTTGGTTTCGCTTCCATACACCACAGCCACTGCTGTCATGTGCGGTGATGAACCGTTTGGTTTGAACCTGAGGTTTTTTCTCTGGACCGCGTCAAGGTAAATATTCAGCATCTTCCTTATTTGGAAATGGTCATGAATACAGCAGAGTTATGATAATAATTTTTTTAAATAATTGTTTTATTTTGAATTACTATTGAATTTATATCCAGTACTTAAAATTTCATGTATTTGTTAAAAATAAATATTCATAAATATTAATAATTGTTTAAAAAAAAAAAAAAAGACTGAATAAAGTCAGATTATTAAAAAGAATAGATTGACAGTATTTCCTCTTTGGGTTGTGTTTGTGTTTCAGCTTTTGAGTTTCCTCAGATCAACTACAAAAAATATTGTGGGAAAAATTACACCTTCGCTTATGGACTTGGGCTAAACCACTTCGTTCCAGACCGGGTGTGTGTGATGTGGTACTGAAATATTCTTCATGTACAACATTTTCTCCATGTGTGATTTGTGTCATTTTTGTGGGGTTTTAGATTTGCAAGTTGAATGTGAAAAGCAAAGAAACATGGATATGGCAGGAGCCAGATGCCTATCCATCCGAACCACTGTTTGTGCAAAGTCCTGATGCTAAAGATGAAGATGATGGTATTTCACATCTGTTACTAAACAAAAAATATATTTCAGATCTGTTTATTCTCAATATAAATGTCGTCTTTGTGCTTTTCTCAGGTGTTCTTCTGAGTATCGTTGTGAAACCAGGAGTAACAGAGAGGCCAGCGTTCCTCCTCATACTCAATGCCACTGACCTGACAGAAATAGCATGTGCAGAGGTTGATGTCATCATTCCTGTCACTCTTCATGGCAAGTACAAACCTTAGAGGATCAGAACCACAACTTTGCGTTTCAGTAAACAGGCAATACTTTAAAAATGGTCACTTTTTTATATTACATGTAAATCCTTTCATATTATTGTTGCTAATTTAAATGGGCCAGTTATATGACCTGGTATGCTTGTAATGCAACAGCTTTTTGATAACGTGTACAGTAAGAAAGACTTGTTTGTTTTTTTTAATAAGTTTTCTACTTCACCATATTTGAACAATGATTTATTCATAAGCAAAATTCCATATGTACAAATTTGTTTCTTTTACATCAGTCAGAAAATCAGAATAATAAAGCAGCACTGCTGATTACAGGCAAATTCTCATTAAAATAAAGATATGTGTTTAACACTAACACTGTTAGTCTATTATTATACTTTAATAAAACACCTTTATAAGAGGTAGTGTTATAGTCGAAGAAAAGGAGTCCTCTTTTTCTCTCTGGACAATTGATAGTCTTGTTGCTTAATGATTTTCAAACACTTGCTCAAAACCTAAAAGGAACAGAGGCATATATTTTATAAAGCTTCGATTTTAAAACTCAAGAGTGCAATCCGTATTTTGAAGAAAATCCAAATGTAACTACTATGAACTATTTTATAACAAAAGATGTGAGCTAAAAATGAAAAGGTATTTGGGCAGTTAAACCACACTTAAAAATATATTCATGGAATTGCACAAAATATCAAAACAAGTGGCATTTATTTTTAAGTAATATTTCAGATTATTATAAAGAAGTATTAACAAAGAACACTAGTTAATTCTAATTACTATGACTTTGGTTAACTTTAATGGTTGCCACTGAAATCCTCAATAGCTGCTTTTCATTATGGCCCTCCTGTGAAAAGTCTAATGCTCTGTGCTTTTTGGTCTATAATTTGTAAAGTAAAAGATGCATTATCCAAGGGAAAATTAAACCAGCATTCATATTTATATAGCAAAAGTACAAATAATAAAATAAATTTGCTAGCTCTTTTACCTTTCTGGTATCTTGAGGTAGAATAACACCATCATCCCACAGTCTGCCGGTGGAAAAGAATGCTGAACTCTCTTCCTTCAACCTTCACAAGGACATTTTTATTTATGGTTAATTTTAACTGATTTATTTTTAGTTATTTTATGCATTGTTAATACACCTATAAACAGCCAGTTATGGACCTAAACATCTCTGTCACTAATACATTTGACATTCTGTTACATTGGCTCTTACATCTCATTAATCTGTGTGATTTCTTCTTCAGTCTGCACAAATGCATCCGAGTGGCCTGGGGCCAAAATCGACACTCTTGCATTGGGCCACAGGAACAGGAAATTAGGGTCAAAAGCCCTTCCACACTACAAAAAAAAAATAGTGTTCAGAAAGATTTTACATTTTTAACTAATCAAAGTTTTTTTTTGTTTTTTAAATCTATATCAAAATAACAGATTTATATACTTACCATAGCATAGCTATCACCTCCGTGACATCCTCCAATAATGACAGTAATTTTAGGAACAGAAGCACAAGCCACAGCAGACATCATGGAACCCTGAGCCTTCAGCCTGTTAGTGTTGGACTCTGCCTAAGAGAGATGGGAAAGACAACAAGAGGTTTAGAGGAATGAAGTGAGGGAGGGGGAAAAGAGAGCAAGCAACAAAGTAAAACAAGATGGTGTGTGAGCAGAGCCAGACATCATTCCATTAAAGAAAAAAACACTTGGTGGAAAGTCTGCATTTAAATGTCTGATGTACCTTGGTTTGTGAGATTGTGTGTGCAGGTTCTGGTGCCGTGTTTTGCAGGAAGATGAGAGGAATGTCTCTCTGATCACACAGCTGAACAAAATGACTGCCTTTCAGGGAAGCTTCATATGTCAGCTCTCCGTTATTTGCCACGATTCCAACCTGATGGCTAAAGATTGATGAGAAAAATAAAATCAGCTTTCAATGTGATCATGGTAAAGAAAAAAACAGATTTTTGCATTTTTCAAGAAAATGTAACTGACTTTTGCCAATGCAAAACTCCTCTGCTAATATGTTCTGGGTGGTTGCTAAGCTGCTCAGAACGGTTTTTAGCATGTAACTATGAAGTAGCCAGGGTTACTGACTGAAGTGTAAAAAGCCTTTATGATATTTTAGCCCCATTCAATGCCAATGTTTCAGATTTATCCACGTTTTATTGTCTGCCAGATGAAGTGATGATTGCCATAGCAAGCATTGCTAAGTAAATAAAGGTGAAAGTAAAAATTAAATATAAAGTAACATCAGTTTGAAAGCTGATGTTAAGACTAGTGTTTGTTCAGCATAACATAACCCTCAATAACAGTTTTATCTGAGCATCTCTGACGTAGATTTATCCTTTTGGTAGGAGTTTCAGATTGCCACAACAACAAAGCAGCCCTCAGAGATGCTCTTTGTGTGATCAAATAAAAGATGTTTGAGGAAACTGGTTCACATCTTTAGCCAAGATTCCTTCCCTTAATCCACATCCTGCTCAGATCTGATTGGTCAGACATACTGAAGCAAGAAAATCTGATTTTCAAGTTAACAGGATTAACTGTTTTATCTTTTCCTTTACCATTGTACTGCCTACCATTTTACTATCAAGGCAGTGTCCTGATTGATGACCTAGAAACAAGTTATGCACAATGTTTTAGCAGTGGGATTAAAGGTTAATATTCCGTTTTTAGAAAGACATTTTAAACGCCACTTACACAATAATCACCTCATTTTTTTTAACTAAAAACATCCTCCAAAAGCTATTACCCTTCAATTCTGGCAAACCCAGTGACGAGGGGGGTGCCGTAACGGGCCTTGAACTCCTGAAACCGACTACCATCGGTCAGTCGACTCACAATCTAAACAGAGTAAAAAGAAAGATAACCATGTGAAATGTCAGCATGTATGGTATAAGTCTGAAGCAATGCATGTACATGTGTCTTTACCAGTCTGACATCCATGCTGTGATTGTAGCAACGGGGTGCAAGGCCCAAGAGATCGTCCATGTTGTACAGGGGCTCTTCAACTGGAGCACTGTCCTCCTCTGGGAGCTCATAATTTAGGGTGGAGATGATATTTCTGGTATACTCATATGCCTCATTCTCTGCTGCAGCAAAATGGTCCACGCAGCCGCTCACTCTGATGATATAGAAGAGGAGGCAAGAAATTTGCAGTTAAATTAGAGAGATATTGGAGAAAAAAAACTATTGAGCAAAACTGTGCAAGATCCATTTATAATGTTGCAGTATTGAGTTAAATTATTATATTATATATTACAATTATTTTTTATCTATAAATAAAAATTATATTTTATATTATGGTATTATGGATTATATTATATTATATTAATAATGTTTCTTGTGAAAAAAATTATATTTTTTTATTATTAGAGGGACACACTGCATTTGTATTTTTTAAATATTACATTATATTATATTATTAAATGAATCAAATTGCTTTACAAATTTTTGAATGCTCTATGCTGCTTTAAATATACCCAAAACTTGATTGATGGTTTTAATTTTTGTTAACCACCACATGTTCATCATTATTTATCAATCAATAACATGGTTATGGACATCCATTGCTCTGGAGATCAAGAATGCAATGCAATCAAGGTAGGAAACAGCATACTCTGAGTGCAGCCTGGCTCCTCCCAGGTCCTCTGGAGAAACCTCCTCTCCGGTTGCAGCTTTCACCAGCGGTGGACCCCCCAAAAATATTGTTCCTATCCTGTGGACAATCACCGCCTCCTCAGACATAGTGGGGACATAAGCGCCACCAGCTGTGCATGAACCACACACTACTGCCACCTACAGGTTAAGATATCACATCACATCAAATCAAACATTTAGCATTACATGAAAATGTAAGAATAGCACTTGACTTTTCTTACCTGAGGAATCTTCATTGCTGACATAACTGCTTCATTGTAAAAGGTGCGTCCTCCGTGGTTTCTATCAGGAAAGATCTCTGACTGTTGATACAGCAGTTGCACAACCATTAATGCACCATTAAGAGATTACAGAGATTGACATGCCAATAAATGCAAGTTACCTGAAGAGGCAGAAATGCACCACCACTGTCCACCAAGTAAACAGAGGGCAAACGATTCTGCATTGCCACAACTTGGGCCCTAAGCTGCTTTTTAACTGTGATGGGATACGCTGTGCCTCCTTTCACCGTGGCATCATTAGCAATGAACATGCACCAAAGTCCATTAATTTTACCAATTCCTGTGGAAAAATAAATAACACTGTTACTAAGGAGGCAGTTTGAGAGGAACGCCTATGCACAAATATTTTAATATCAATTAATGTCTAATAATTATGTCTAATAATAATAATAAGTCTAATAATTCTAAATAATAAAGAAAATCTAAACAATCCCTAGTAAAAAGTACATTTATTTCATACTAAGTATAGTTCAAATCTATTACCATATTTACTCAAGACTTACTGATATAAAAATTATAATTTAACTTTATTTGGAAAACTACTTCTGAACAACACACATTTCTTAATATTAAGCCTAAAATGTGTTCTAATGTCACTACTGATGAGGATTGTATGATTTTTGAATAATATTGCTTTTTAAATGTGAAATATTTCAAGTGTACCCAAAGTCTACTTGCAATAGTTCCACTTTTGCACAATCAAATATACTTCAGAATATCTTTAGTTGGACTTCAGCCCTACTTCAACACAATTAAAGTACAAAATTAGTTGTTCCAATTTAGCAGACTTTAAGTATACCAGTTTAGTATACCAAAAGTACAATTGCAGGGCATTTTTATTAAGTACATAAATATGTAAATGTATTTGTAGCATACTTAGCATGAAATAAATGTATTTCAAATACATTTTTGTATATTTATTTTTCACTAGGGATGTTATGTCTAATTATAACACTACCAATCAATAAAAAAAACAACTGTCGCACACTTGAACAGTTGCAGGCTGGTGCACTGAAAAACAAATAAAGGAGAAAAAATAATTATAAATGCCATATTTATTGGTTTTATATATTATTTAATGATTAGTAACAATATTAAAACCTTCATTTAAATTAACCTCACAAAGAAGCATGACTGAAATTCTGATTTTGATCTCCTTTTAATGCCTAATTTTGTATTTTTAATGTATTTTTTATTAACTGTAATTCATAAATGATAATACTTTTCACTGAATTATGTAGTATATTACCTGTGAGACAGCCTGCTGATGGGATGTCTCCATAGGGCAGACCAAGTCCTGCAAAAGGAGAAAGTTCTAAATAATCTTCATCATCCAGCAGCATGCGGAGTCTGTCTCGTACGAGGACCTTTTGATTCCTCTGTGTATGCCGTGCTATGGCATTTTCACCACCCCCCTTCCTTACTTTTTCCTTGTGCTCAAGGTATCTGTTGAAACAATACAATTTTATACAAGGTGGATATTACTTATGTGATGAAATTTATGATTAGGGAATGGAGATCATGTGAATCAGACTTACTTTTGCTGGCAGATTAGGCTGTTCCTGAGATTGGCTTCATACACATGTCTGTGAACTGGATGAAATTCTCCATCTATAACTGGAAAGGCACTTGGCAGACGTCTCCTGCGCACAGTGGAGCTCATACAGCGGGACGATGCTGCTGGCTGATGTGCCCTATGTGTCAAGGGTCGCCACAGACTGCCTGAAACAGGTGAATGTGTGCTGTGGTATGCATTGCAGCAGAAAAGCTTGAATAATGTGTCCCATGACTGTGGTTTTTGGAATAATGATGCTCTAGTGAGTTGTATGAGTTTATTCCCTTTGTTATGGAAAGACCTGGTGAAATAAGAGACATGCATTTTATTTGTAATAATTCCAGGAATTACACATTGGGCTTGGGATTTCTATTTAAAACACCAGCTTTACTATTACTACTACTACTTATTATTATTATTAAATGAGTATTAACTAATCTAGATGATAGATAGATAGATAGATAGATAGATAGATAGATAGATTACTAAAAATTATTAGTTATTATTATTCGTTAAATTACGACCTTTGATGCACTTAAAAGAACGTAAAATACAGGCTCGTGCAGCATAAAGAAGTAGATGAATAATATAAACTAGACATAATAGAAAAACCAATGCAACGTGCATTAGTGATGTCTGGGATCTAAATGTATAACGTTAAAGAAAACATCTTTCACTTGTTTTTGACTGTCACTGACACAATAAAGATGGTAGAGATAGTCATTCAAGTTTTGTGCACATACACGTTAAATGTAGCTCTGGCAGCAACGGACAAGATATATGAAGTGACAGGTGTCAGTGTTGATCTGGAATATCATAGACTACAATCAACCACACGAAACACTCAAGACAACATAAAAAAGATTCTATAAATACATATTGTTTTAATAATGCATAATACATTATTAATAATAATACTAAAACAAAGCACCTTGCACGTTGCATTGGTCTTTCTAGTTTGTATTATTCGTCTACTTCTTTATGCTGCATGAGCCTGTATTTTTCTTTCTATAAGTGTGCCAAAGGTCGTTATAAGCTCACTGAGATAATAAACGCGAAGAACTTTCCAAACCGGCGGAAACACATTAGGTTTCCTTAATATAGCAAAAGATCTTACCTTAACACATAACAATGCATGATAAGACGAGAGGCAGAGGTCTAAAATGATTGAATTGTTTTATAGTGTAACGAGAAAGTAAGTCTGGAAGGAAACAAGTAGAAAGGAACGTTTGAGTTTGCAATATAATGTATATTTTACATAGTGATATAATGACCACTAGAGAGCAGTATAGATCAGTAAATAAGTGCCACAGACTTGACTTGAGAGAATTCATCATAAGTCATTACGAGAACAGTACGAGACATTCTATTCTGTTGTGTTCTATTCTATTCTATTCTATTCTATTCTATTCTATTCTAAGGCGGGGTTATTATAGTAAAAAAAAAAAAACTAAAAACTTAAAAACTAAATAATAAATCCATAAAAAACATTCAGCACTAGGCTACTTGAAATAAAATACACGTTAATTAACTGAAATTATAAAAACGCTTATTTTACTTCAGCTAGTTGTCAGTGCAACTTGATTACAATACCTAAAACTTAAATAAAAAGCATCTACAAAGGCACATTTTAAAAACGAATAAAAATGCAAAAACACAGCAAAACTGGTCTACTAAAACTTTAAATGAGAATGGAAAATATAAAAATGAATTTAAGATATTAATGAAAACTATAACAGCATCTTAATACGTGTACAGACATATAACAAGTGTCAACCTAAAAACTATACCACACTTTCACTAAAAAATACTCAACAAAATCTCAGTATCAAACAGCTTATTTTATAAAACAAAAAAAGGTTTTATAAAGAAAAATCACAAGACTATCCAAACTTCTATAACACTTTTAGCTACATATATCATGTAAAATATCACAACTATTTTATTTTTAGACAGTATTTGTTACAATATCTCCAGAGCTGCTAGTTTTCTTAATATGCGTATCTACATAGCCAAGTTGGATTTCATTCTCTTTGACTTCCACTATACTATCTTGCACATATGTAACACTGAAGTTATTACTTCCAGAAGTCATCCTTGTAGTGATTATAAAAGTAAGCGCAGTTCAGCATGTGACGTCAGACGCATGGTTTTTCTCGCAGCGCACTCCTCCCCGCGAGCACTCAGGCAAAGTGTAAAAATGGCGTCCATCATGGAGGGGCCGCTGAGCAAATGGACTAACGTCATGAAGGGGTGGCAGTACCGCTGGTTCGTACTGGACTATAACGCTGGATTGCTGTCATACTATACTGTAAGTTTTTCTTGCATAGCTACGAGATATGAGAGAGGGCTGATCGCTTAGTGGCCTGTTCCACGGTCGTTTAATGTTGGGAAGGAAACGAGCACTCGCAGGCCTGTCAGGAGTTAGGAATCTCAGCTGGTTGGGGCGGGGCTTAGTTTGAGTGACCGCGACTTCAGCCAATCAGGGCTTTGCTGGGGAAGCCGTTAGCCAATGAGCAGCTAGACTCGATGTGTTGCCATCAGGAAGGCCACCTCCCTTGAAAAAAAAAATGCTTACAGTAGTAGTTTAGTTTACAAAATCTGAAGGGTGGAGGCGTCCACATGTGACCCCTGTTTTGGATGCGTTAGCTGCAGGATATTAAATGTCTTAACGCACATTTATAGCTTTTAGACTTCGTCCGGAAAGCTCTATAATGTTCAAACACAAGCTATATAGCTAAGCTAAGAGCTGCAGTTGCTGTCAGTAAATCATCCATAAGCTAGAGCTCTAAGGTTTGTTAATGTCTACGTATATAAGCCATATAATTTTTTGGCCAGTGATTGTTTATTGACAAAGGGTTAAATAGGTAAAAATTAACCATTTAATCTGATTTTCCTGGTTTACTGTCACGCTAATAATGCATGTGATCCAACAACTGAAACTGTCAACTGTCAAACTGTCAAACACCGATATAAAGCGGAGAGCGCTTAAGTGTGTGTGTGCTGTGTGTGTGTGTGTGTGTATACACACACACAGAATACAACTATATTACAGTATAAATTAAAATATAATATGTAGTTTATAAGTGTGTATATACACACATACTCACACACACTCTCTCTCTCTCTCTCTCTCTCTCTATAGAGTGTATATAGTTTTTATATTAAAAACTCTGTTTTGCATGTGTCAGTTTCCAGAGTACTACCATTGTGTATAATTTTATTATAATTTTGTCTTTTGAATATCTAGGGATTTGTGCTGAAAGGTGCTCCACGCATTCTATTTATCATTATTTACAGGCCTCCAAAACACTCTCCAGCCTTTATTGAAGAATGATTTCCTCAGAGTTTGACTGTTTTGCTATTGCAGGGGATTTTAATATTCACATAGATAATGCAGAAATCAAAACTACAAAAGAAATTATAACTGTTTTAAACACTTTTGACCTGATTCAGCATGTGCATGGACCCACACACAATCGAGGACACACTCTAGATTTACTCATCAGTAGGGGTCTGAACATTTCATCCATTGTTATTAAGGATGTAGCACTATCTGATCACTTCTGTATTTTCTTTGATATAATTATCTCTGCTACCACTGAATCTAGATCTGTCTCTGTCAGAAAGAGATGCATTAACGAGAACACTAATGTGCTATTTATGAAGGCTATATCTTTAAC
>JAFVLL020021170.1:0-35768 GCA_021397915.2 Tor tambroides | reverse complement strand
TAACAACTCTCACGAAAGTCTCGTAAGCATTTTAAGTAGTAGCCAAAAACAGACAAAACAACACAACCAATAACACGCCAAGTCAAACAGCTGGGCTCTTCCAGTTGCCGCTTCCGTTTTAAATACATCGGAGCAGATCGCGATTGGCGGAGATCACACGACGTCACAGGTGACCAACGATGATTGACAGGCACATCCACCAATAATGTTCCAGAAAGAGGCGGTACCTAGAAACGCTAAACAGAAAATAGAACAAAAGAACATACACAAGAAAAAACAGTGTACGGTTCATAACAAGGGCGCATTCCCTTCAAAACTAAATGTAATCCTTGTAATAAATTTCTCCATTATGTAAAAGATTATTTTAATTTTAGCTTTTGGAAATCGAGTCGTATGGATTCGATCTTGATATGATTAATTGATATTAATCAAAAGGTCCAACTTATACCTAATTAACAATCGTCCAGCGAGCGTTAAAAGAGTATATCTTAACAATTTTGTTTATCTTACTTCGTGGCAACGATCAAAACAAACAAAATAGTATTTTATCAAATTTCAAGCAAGGTAGCAAAAGGAATCGACAGCTCAAGGCAGTAACCGAACAAGTACAAAACACAGACACTGCTCTGTAAAATGAAACACGTTTATTGGCTAACTGTTACTCTACAATACTACTAAGCTAAACACACACACCAAACAAAATACATACATATACACATGTATACATACGAATGCGCTTCTGAAGAAAGTTAAAAGTCTAGCCCTTTTGGCTATTTTGTGAATTCCGCCTAAGAACCTTATTATCTTTACTTTTAAAGATTAATGCAACCAGGCCAGCAAAATAGAGATTTTGTTTGTTACTTGCGTTCAAGTTGAAAGATGACAGCTGATCTGTGGTTTCGTTCCTTTCCTGGTTTGAGGGAACTCCGCGGATGATTGGCTCGTTGCGTGACGTCACTCTGGGAATGCCCTTCGGTGGTTGGCTGTTTTCCTGGTGATGCGAGAGTGGTACGCTTTGAAGTTGTTAGAGTTCTTTGCACAGCTTCAGGCTTTGAAGGGTTTCTTCAGAAATTTGACTAAGTATTGGTTCAATGTTCAGCCAGATGTTAATGGCTGTGAGCGCTTTTGGAGCGACTCACTGAGACGAAGCCAAAGTTTTTAAGCTTCGCGCGAGCAAGCAGCAGGCTTTGTGTCCAGTTTTAAACGGGCTGATTTCAGTACGCCCACCAGGGTCTTCTTCCAATCAGATTGTTGTAGGGCGGAGCCCCGCCCCGCACGGCTCAGTTTTCCGTGCGTAAATTTATCTGCTTAGTTATTTTGTCACATGAAGAAAATATCCTGGCAGATTTCTACACGTATTATAATCATACATTATGATGCTAAAGGTTAATTTTCATTCACACCAAATTGTTGCATTTATCATGACATTAATATGAAACCAAACTCAACATATTTCACACACGTTAATAGCTTTTCCTGCTAAAACACACAAAAGGGTTCAAATTAAAGATTAGACATAACACATCATGCATATGATACCAAAAGTCTAGTGATTCTTTTACAGGGGAAAATCATACGTTCAAAAGATTACAAAAATACCATCGGTTCCAATAACACAGCAAGCTTACTTTCATTTCATAAAATACAACCTGAATATATATTTTGTCTCCTGAGTATATTGCTTTAATAGCAGCAACGATTATTATTCGTCCTTTTGGAACACTTCATAAAAGTTTTGAGTCTTTTTGTTCTGTTAAAGCAAAGCAAGCGTTTCCTTTGGAATGTGAGGAGGAGAAAGAAGAGCTGTCCGGGGTCATGAGAATATCACTTTGTGTGTGCATCTGCAAAACTTCAGCACTCGTAAAAGTCTTTCCTTGTTGATAAAATCATTGAATTACTGCATTAAGCGATCAGGAGATATCTGGGAGGATCTGTGCTGGAGCCTTTTTCAGATACAACGTCCTTTGTACTGTTGTTTATTCGACTTTATTTATGGTAAACCGGTCAGGAACAACATTGAAGGTTCTGTTCTTTAAAGACATCCAGATGTTCTCCACAAATCTATCCTTGTTTTAGGGGTTTCGTGGGACGTTAAAGAGAGCAGAACAGGATGTTGAGCGCAGTGCTGGTCATTTATTAATTTTACGACCCCAGATGGCTGAGAGAAGGCTTCTCAACTTCCTGCTCAGGAATGTGCTGTTCTGTAGTTATTTTGTGTGTGTGCGTGTTCTCGCTCCACAAGGCATTACATCCTCTTCAGCTGCTCAGATGTCAGGAGTAAATGACGACTGCTATGTTCATTATTACATCCAAACACCTCAATCGCTTAGGAGCCATTCTTGTCTACATCTGTGTGACGTCACACTGACAGGCATCTGAGATCGGCTCGATTTGAGAAAGGGGTTAAGATTTTAGGAGATAAAAAAAAGCACTGGGTGGAGTTTTATCATTATAGGGTGGTTGTGTACATACACTGCCAACACACATTTCAGTTCAAACAACTTGTAAAAGTGCATGTAGCATTATATGACCCCTTTAACTGTTTTAAATATTGATAATACTAATAATCAGAAATGTGTCTTGGGCAGCAGATCAGCATATTAGAATGATTTCTGAAGGATCATGTGACACTGAAGACTGGAGTAATGATGCTAAAAATACAGCTGCAGATCACAGAAATCAATTACAGTTGAACAGATATTCACATAGAAAACAGCAACAACATTTCACAATAGTGCTGCTTTTCATGTATTTTCAAATAAGTGCAGGGTTGGTGAGCAGAAGAGATTTCTTTAAAAAACATTAAAAATCTTACTGTTAAAAAACTTTTGACTGGTAGTGTATTTCACTAAAAAACAGATTTATAATGCAATTATAATTATATTATTATTTTTTAGAATTTATGACCGTAATCTTTATGTCTGTCTTAATTTCATTGCCATCACACACTCACGTTTATTCGCAGGGAGTTCACAGGTGTTTTGGAGTTTCTGCAGCTGTTGAACAGCTGTACTGAAGACTCCGCCCCCTGCACCGCCCCCTTCCCTGCGCTGGCCAATCAGAGCTCAGCACCAGGTGTGTCAGTGCCTCAGCGGTGTGTGTTAATGCGTCCTCACACGCTGACGTGTGGCTCTCACTCGTCTCTGCAGTGAGGGACCCCGTGTGCCGCTGGTGGGCGTCGGTGCTGAAGGCTGCGGTTCATTGGCTGCAGGGTGATGATGCGTCGGTGAGGTCACTGCTGGCGGAGGCGGAGCGGATGCCCAGAGCACTGCACACACTGGAGTGAGTGTTCACCTGTCCAAGTGTGTGTTCATAGTCACCAAACTTCAGTCTAACCGCATGCGCGTGTGTGTGTGCGCGTGTGTGTCAGTCACCCGCTGCCAAAGGCTGTGCTGGCACTGTGTAAAGCTGTCCAGATGAGTGTGAGTCCGCAGAAGGGCGAGGGAGTGGTCAGCTGCCTCAGTCACTGCCAGCGCTCCAGCGCTCACCTGCACTACAGTGTGTGTCAGTCACACAACAACACCTGGCTGCACAAGGTACACACCTGCACTGCACTCATACTCTCACTTACACTTGCATACAGACGCTTACACACTCACACTGCACTCTCACACACACACTGCACACACATGGGTGTTTCTCTCGATCCAATCATCTTCTCTGACTCTCTCAGGGGGTGGAGCTTCTAGTGTGTGACCTCCTCCTGACTCTGAGGACCAGCCTATGGCAGCGTGGAGGCGGGTCTAACGGGGAGCCAGGCCCCGCCCCTGGATCTCAGCTGGCTGGATTCCAGAGGGACCTGAGCTCTCTGTGGAAGCTGGGACAGGCCCACAGACAGGCCCAGCACAAGGTGACCTTTGACCCCCGCCTGCAGCTGACCTCTGCACTTGACCTCCACATGCTATTAATGGTGTGTATTTTAGCTGTTCCTGCACGAGACGATGGTCCGACTGATGGCAGGAGCCAGTCCAACACGCACACACCAGCTGCTGCGACACCGAACACACAACTACAGCACAGGTACACACACACAGACACACACTCACTCTATAGCAGGAGCGGCTGTGTGTTCAGTATGTTGCGCTGACGCTGTGTTTGTGTTGCAGACGGTGACTGTGCTCCAGGCGAGCGCAAGAGGGCTCATGCTATCCTGCTAGCGTGTCGTCACCTGCCACTGCCGCTGCTAACGCCGCCGGGTCACAGAGCTCGACTGCTGGCCGAAACCAAACGCACGCTGGAGCGAGTCGGAGACCGCAGATCCCTGCAGGACTGCCAGCAGATACTGCTGCGGCTCGGAGGAGGAACCACCATCGCTGCCACATAACACACACACACACACACACATATATATATATATATATATATATATATATATATAAACACACACACTTACTGAATCTTCTTCAGCTGTATGTTAGTCATGATCATGTTAATATTAGATGTATATTAGTTCATCCTGAATACTCACACACACACACATACACACACACACGGTTCATTCAGATCTACTGCAACAGCTAGTAAATAAATGGCTCATGTGTCTGCAGCTACCTCACTCACACACACACGTTGTACAGAACTGTCTTAAAGACCAAAGTCTTCTAGCGCTAGTGAGACACATGAGGGTATTATATAATTATTTCACATGATGACCTTAACGCTTCATCATGTGTAATTACTTCAGATTTAGTTTCTGATGTGTTTGTTTCATTTTGCTTTGGTAGTTTGTCTTTCTTTTATTTTTGAATATATGACAGTGGGACTTTTATTATGACAGCACATGATGGTAGATGGTGATGTAAAGTCACACATCAGAAATGACCTGTTAATGCAGAAAAAGCATTGAAAATGAGCGTGTATTATTTGCTGTTTTTAATAATTCAATCTAAAGTTTCTGGTTGTGTTTTAATATCTAACTGTAATAACTCTCTCCGCAGCACTCTTTCTACTTTCACTCTTGCATTCATGTGTTTGTCTGGATTGGTACATTTTCTGATTTTTTTTTTGTAATAAAACTGCAGATGCCATTGAAGAACCATCTTGTGTTTGTGTGCAGTTCATTAAACAGTACAATTATAACATATAAGCTTAAGTTTTCATTCCTTTGGGTTCACAGACTTGAACTGAGGCTCAATAATAATGTCCACCCATCAATCAATGTCATTTTATCTGGCGGTTTTTATTAGTTTTGATATGTTTCTAATCACAATCAGAAAGTGAGTTACACAAATCATAACTTGAAGACCCCAAAAACTCAATTTTCTCTTCTGGGTGGATGTATTTCCTATAGCAGCATGTGGACACATTTATAAGTCCTTCAAGGTATCTGGTAGGGGTGAGGTTTCCAGGTCACAACATCTAACTACTGGGGTGCCTCAGGGCTCAGTTCTTGGACCACTTCTCTTCTCTGTCTACATGGCATCACTAGGTTCTGTCATTCAGAAACATGGCTTTTCATATCACTGCTATTCTGATGACACTCAACTCTACCTCTCATTCCATCCTAATGATCCAACAACAGCTGCTCGCATCTCAGCTTGACTAACAGACATTTCTTGCTGGATGAAGGACCATCACCCTCAACTTAACCTTTCCAAGACAAAACTGCTTGTGGTTCCATCAAACCCATCACTTCATCACACTTTCACCATCCAGTTAGGCTCATCAACCATAAACAGCCAGAAACCTTGGAGCCCTTTCTTTCGTAACATGCTTCACAAGTCCTTGTTCAAGCTCTTGTTCTGTCCAGGCTGGACTATTGCAATGCTCTCTTGGCAGGTCTTCCAGGCAGTTCTATCAAACCTTCAATTAATCCAGAATGCGGCAGCAAGATTAATCTTTAATGAGCCGAAAAGAACGCACGTCACACCTCTGTTCATCAATTTGCACTGGCTACCAATAGCTCCTCGCATTAAATTCAAAGCATTAATGTTTGCCTACAAAACCACCACTGGCTCTGCAGCCCTTTACCTACATTCATTACTTCAGACTTATGTGCCTCTAGAAGCTTGCATTCTACAAGTGAACAACGCTTTATTGTTCATCCCAAAGAGGCACAAAATCACTTTCACAGACTTTTAAATTAAATGTTCCCTCCTGGTGGAATGACCTGCCTGATTTTTTTTTAATTAAAGAAATTTACATACAAGTCAATTTTATTCTAAGCCAGGGGTGTCAAATTCAGTTCCTGGAGGCCTCACCTCTGCAGAGTTTAGTTCCAACCTGCACCAACACACAAACTATGTACTTTTCAAATAAGCCTGAAGGACTTGATTAGCTGGATCAGGTGCATTTAATTAGGGTTGAATCTAAACTCTGCAGGGCTCCGGCCCTCAGGAACTGAGTTTGACACCCCTGTTTTAAGTACATGTAAGATGTTTTTCAAAAAATATTAATATACAAAAAAGATCGTCTTTTTCAGTGGTGATTTGCATTTGTTTACTTTCACAGACTTGTGACAAGTATGTCGCCTCCATGGACAGTGTGACACAAGTATATCTTAAGCATATTTTGATGCTGTGTTTTACTTAAAGGGATAGTTCACCAAAATCAAGAACTTCATAACTATGTAATCAGTGAATAATCATTTACTCATCTTCATGTTGTTACAAACTTGTATGATTTTCTTTCTTCTGTGGAACATAAAAGTTATTTTGAGACTTTTCCTATTATACAAGACTTTTTCATGTCCCTCAAAGATATGATTTTTTGCTTCCTTATGATAAGCACAATGACTCGTATCAATGAATTTCACAAAAAGCTATCAACACCAGTAATATTTATAATGCATATCACATACTTATCCATTTTTAACAACTATGTCAGTTTAGTTGTTTATCTGTTAATTTTCTTGTATCTTTTTAATTTCTCATTTATTTAATTTATTTATTCAATTTCCCATTCTAATTTATTTATGTTGACATGTTTTCAAATGTCATCACTTGAAGGCACTGTTTGTACCAGACATGTCCACAAATCTTTCATCTGAAATCCGAGTCAAGTCTCGAGTGTTTGTATTTTTAAATGTCAGTATAAATTGTTGAAGGTGTAAAGATGCTAAAGACTGTCTCAATACTAACCACAGCAAGTTGTGAGTCTCCAACTCAAAGTCTCTAGCACCACCACTTGTCCAAAGTTTCACTCATGTTTATGCTAATAACTTTTGAACCGTAAGCAGGGGCGCCGTAAGGGGGGGGAAAGTTAGGACGATTCTAAGGGCCCGACGATAGGGGGGGCCCCCCGAGGGGTAAACGTGATTTCTACCGAGAGGAACGCTAGAGCCCTGCATTTCAGCCCCCAACGGGCCCGACTTTTTTACGCCTCTATGGCCGGGCTTCTGGCCAATTTTCACGTCATAGTTCAAATGCGGGCTGGGCCTCGGGACTGTTTTAGGCTTCTCCTTATTTTTATATTTTAGACATCCATCAATTAGTGATGAAAAAAATTGCCGCTCTGGTGGAAACAACACGAGACTGTGCCGCGTCTGAGAGCGGCTCGACTTTCAGCTTAGAGTCCAGCAGCAGCAGAGAGTGCTGGCCAGCGCAGCTGAAGAGTTCTGCGCCTCTCAAATACACGCAATAGACTGAAGCTTGCTGCAAAGCCCCAGCAAAAGTAATTACCATGAATGTGTCTGGGTGGAAATAGTAAGGAGATATTTGAATTATTTACTACTAACCAGTTTTCTGTGTCAGTGTCGCAAAGATGAAGATGATGATCCTGACTCGCCATCTCCTCATTAGACGCGCCTTTAGAGAGAAGTGCATCTTCACGGATTATAATCAAAGAGTTTTTGTTTTCGATTTGATTCATTTCGTTAAGAAGTAATTTAAAGCTTTCTATAGATATATTTATCATGTCTGTGAGGCATGTACTCGTTTCAGTTAATTTTTGTGAAGTGCTCCTGTTCAAGACGAGACGGCAGAAAGCACGTCATTGTTTTCTTTATTTTATAAAATTATTTTATATATTTTATAAAAGTTTTGTTGATATTGTGAGTGCACACAAATAAAAGTAGACCCTTTACAATTACGAATGATGTATTACTCTTACATTTGTAAGCAAAATTTACGGCGCAAGTTGTTTCCATTGAAAAATATGCAATTGATTGCGCTGCTGCCTACATGTCCTGCGCTTTAGCTTCCACTCTCCGTAAAAACTAGAATGCAGCGCACATTTATCTAGGTTTAACGTTTAAACATTGTTATATGCTTGAACTGTTTTAGTATATCTATAGATTTTATTTTAGGCAAGTCTTGATGATTTGAGAAGGCTAAATTGATCAAACATGGCTATGATCAGCCTGCCTGTCTGCCACTGGCCGCTTGGTCGTTACTTTAAGAAAGAACAAGAACTTATTTAACGAACAAAAAAAATGCTCCAAACGTTTTTCTAAATTAACTTAATAAAAAACGAAACGAAATATAATCACTTTGCCATTACATACAAAACTGAACTATTTTAATAGCTGTGAAATAGTAATTTGATAATCGGGTCGGGTCGCAGGGCCTCACTGAACGCGCTTACCCTTGTCACCTTGTTCTTCCCTCCCACATCACCGCCCGTCTCCAACCCCCCCACCCCAATAATCAACTCAATGTCAAGAAACAAGTTCTTTATTTTAAAGATATGAGAGGATGTCAAGACTTCAAGAGGGGGCTAGGCCAAAATAACAAACATAAACCCTCTAACTATTAAGGAGAAACTAAGCTGAAACAAAGAAAAGGAAACAAAAATACAATAACAATACACTAACTCCTTAACTAGCATAAACAGGAGAAAAGCAAGGTATAAAGAAAATGGCACCCACCTCTCTACTAACATATTCCCAATAAATTAACAGTAAGCTTCACAAAAAAACAAAACAAAGAATAACACTAAAGAAATCAATCAACAAAATATTAATCAAAACAACTAATAAAGCTTGTTGGGTTGAGAACAGAAGCCTCACGACACAGCCTCCACACACACCGCGCTGTGCAATGGTGCAGCTTATATCCTCACAGTTTCCCCTCCTCCTGCAATCACATCAGATCACCAATCATTGGAATCAGGTAGCAGTCATTACCTGCTTATGGGAAGTAAAGGTGAGGAGAGAGAAAAACAGGGAGAAAAACCAAAACAAATACGTCCTTGGACGTAACAATTATTTACAAATAATAAAGTTCTTAAACGGAGATTCGCCCCAAAATGAAAATTGTCATCATTTACTCAGCATCATGTTATTCCAAACCTGTATGAATTTCTTTCTTCTGTGGAACATAATTTGAGAAATTCAAGAAATTTTTGTCCATACAGTAGAAATCAAGGGTAACCAAAATGGTTTGGTAACATTCTACAAAATCTTCTTTTGCACAACAGAAGAAAGTAAGTCATACAGGTTTGGAACGAAATGGTGGTGGAGGAAATGACTTAATTTATTAGGCAGTAAAGTTAAAGTTAACTTTAAAGTTAGCCTAGCATGAATGTAAATTCCAATCATAAACCTCTTGAGGATTTTGGAGCACTAAATTTGTAAAAGTGCTTAAGACTAGTCGCAACTACAATGTCTTCTGTAATTGATTCCCTGTCTTATTCTGCCCTCTAGTGGCTGATATCGAAAATAACATAACCTTTAACATAATGGCTCTTATGTCGAAATAATGTGTTATTATCTAAATAATGTGATAGTATCTCGAATAATTGAAATAGTATTCGAAATAACGAGATAGTATCTCGAAATAACGAGATAGTATCTCGAAATAACGAGTTAGTATCTCGAAATAACGAGATAGTATCTCGAAATACGAGTTATTATCTCGAAATAACGAGATAATATCTCGAAATAACGAGTTATTATCTCGAAATAACGAGATAGTATCTCGAAATAACGAGTTATTATCTCGAAATAACGAGATAATATCTCGAAATAACGAGTTAGTATCTCGAAATAACGAGATAGTATCTCGAAATAACGAGTTAGTATCTCGAAATAACGAGTTAGTATCTCGAAATAACGAGTTAGTATCTCGAAATAACGAGTTATTATCTCGAAATAACGAGATAGTATCTCGAAATAACGAGATAGTATCTCGAAATAACGAGATAAGTTTTCTTTTTTTTTTCCTCACCATGCGGTTCAGGGCTTCCGTAAATCCCTAATAATTTTAATAGATTTTTTTTTTAAGAAACAAATAAAACTTTACTTTTTTATTAGGTACAAATTGCTTTAAATGGTCCTTCAGTTATACGTTTAAGTAATGAAGATAAACTCACATCCGACAATGATGCCTAATTTGTTCCTGTGTTCATATAGTCATAAACTACTAATTCAGCAATACTGATATTATTCATAAATCATCAATGTTGAAATTTTATTGACTAATTGTGTATTTTATTAATGCAAATTGCTTTATTTACTTGAAGAAATAAAATTATAATATCATTACAAGATAAATGATTGGTTAGCGCTTGCCCTGAAGTAGAAAAACATCAACTGCATTTTTTCTTCATGAAACTGTTGTGGAGTTTTGAGAGGTTTTTTTTTTTTTTTTGGTACAGCTCCCTATGGGCAGATATTAGCGCAACTTGGTGTGCATCCTCAGAATGAACTGCTGTCTATGTGTATCAAATTTCGTTAAGTTGGGATATTGCATTGAGCAGATATGTAAATTAGTCAAAATGGGTGATGCTACAACTTTTATTGGGCTTACATCTTCTCGATGCCTTTATTAAATCAACATTCTGTTTTGTTATTTCTATATTTTTTTTGGTGTTGAATAATATAAGTAGACTTGTTGTGCTTCCTCATTACTTCAGTGTGACATGGCAGGTCATTAGCACCAAAGAGTCATTTGTGCAGAATAGATTATCTTCAATAAACTACAATTTTGGACTGGAGTGAGTTCTCAAAGTTAAAGTATGTCTACAAAGAACATCAAACAAGTTTGAACCCTTTAGGGATCAAATATGACCCTGTTAGCAATTAAACCATAAAGAACACAAAACAACTGCAAGTTTCACCACACACAACATTTCCTGATTCTGAAATGGTTATTGCATGAAACCTAGTTCAGAACTGCTGTCTACATGCATGATTTGCTCTACAGATTTTGCTTTTACCGCTCACATTTTTCAAAAGAAAGGGGTTAAAAGACAAAATTGAATGATATTACTGATTTTTCTGCACTGGTACTATCAGATGAGAACAAAACATGAACTAAATCAAGCTGGATAATGACACTATTGTCTTCTGTAGAGCTGCTTTGCAGCTGAATGTTTCATAAGTGGTTAATTTTACAACATTAATAAACAAAATAACACTGTTATCGTGAAGCTGCTTTGCAACAATTTGTACCATAAAAAGCGCTATATAAATGTGACTAGACATAAAACAGCTAATGTTTCATATGTGGCCATTTTATTGTTGAAAGGCATACGCTGCAGTGCAAACAGTCTTTGGCAAAAATACAAAACAAAATATAAGAATCATTTTGACCACTTGAGCATGTTCAGTCTTGCAGGGCAGTGCATGTCCATGGCAATGTGTGCACAGTTTGGTTTGGGGGAAGATCTTCAAGAGGTTGTTAGATCATTTAGGAAGGAAGGAAGGCCGTTTGGGAGTAATAAAACACTGATATAGAGTCACATAACAGAGATAAAAGAGTTGAATGCAGTCACAAATGGTAAACCGAGTAAAATAACAGTCAAAAACTCAGCTGCTCTCAACACAGTAGCAGTCACTCTCCCAATCACTAACCAGCACGACTGCAACCGTACAAGCAAACAGTGATTGTAATGGTGATTCAATGGCGTTTCATCAGGATACAGTGGAATGTTTAGAGAGGAGCAGCAGCTCAGGATATGGCTTTCAATTTCAGTGAGACTCAATGAGTCAGACTCCAAAAAAACAAAAACACACCACAGCTTGGATGTCTTACCAGTCCACTAAACAAAACACACACGTGTTTGGTCTTTGGTACAAGGTGTGTGACAGTGTTGGGGAAACTTCACATTCAGCAAAAGAAGTGTTGAAGAATTCCTAGAGTTGGGAATTGAGGACCAGTTCCTATTTAAATAATAATACACACATGTGAGACCCTGGACCACAAAACCAGTCATAAGTGTCAATTTTTCAAAATTGAGATTTATACATCATCTGAAAGCTGAATAAATAAGCTTTCCATTGATGTATGGTTTGTTAGGATAGGATAATATTAGGCTGAGATACAGCTATTTGAAAATCTGGAATCTGAGGGTGCCGAAAAATTCTAAATATTGAGAAAATCGCCTTTAAAGTTGTTCAAATGAAGTTCTTAGCAATGCATATTACTAAACAAAACTGAAGTTTTTACTAAATATCTTCATGGAACATGATCTTTACTTAATATCCTAATGATTTTTGGCATAAAAGAAAAATTGATAATTTTGACCCATACAATGTATTTTTGGCTATTGCTACAAATACACCCCAGCGACTTAAGACTGCTTTTGTGCTCCAGGGTCACATTTATATACACACTACTGGTCAAAAGCTTGGAATGAATAAGTTTATGTTTTTGAAGGAATTCTCTTCTGCTCAAAATGATAGTAAAACATTAATATTGTGAAATATCATTACAATTTAAAACAAGTATTTTCTGTTTGAATATACTTTAAAAAGTAATTTATCCTTGTGATGCAAAGCTGAATTTTCAGCATCATTACTCCAGTCTTCAGTGTCACATGATCTTCAGAAATCACTCTAATATGCTGATTTGATGCTCAAGAAATATTATCAACAGTTGTGCTGTTTTCTATTTTTGTGGAAAACATGATACATTGCCACTCAAAAGTTTGAAGTAAGTTTTACTATTAACACTTTCATTCAACAAGGATGCAATAAACTGATACGACAAAAGATTTGATTAAATATAAATGTTCTTTTGAAATTACTATTCATCAAAGAATCTTGAAAGAAAATGCCTCACAGTTTCCGCAAAAACTATTTTCAACCATACTGTTAATAATATGAACCTCTGTTAATAATTGATCACAAATAATAATTGACAATAACTAAGCAGCGAATCAGCACATCCGAATGATTTCTGATGGATCAGCTGACACTAAAAACAGGAGCGATGATGCTAAAAATTCTGCTTCGCATCACAGGAATAAATTACATTTTACAATATATTCAAGTAGGAAATAAAAATGTTAAATTGTAAATTGTAATAATACTTCGCAATATTACTGTTTTTACTGTACTGTAATTTGATCAAATAAATGTAGCTTTCTGATCATTAAAAAAAATAATTGTAATTATTCTAAAATTTTGACCAGCTGTACGTGTGTATATATAGTTTTCATTATGAATACAATTCCAATAATGCTTCTTGATGCTCAATATACTTCTACTGATATGAATGGAACATCACACTAAGCTACTAAACACGTTTTTCTACAGCAGCAAAGCAAAATTCGAGTCTTCAGTCTGAACTGAACATGATAAATACTGGGTGCTTGAAAATAACAGAAGCACAGACAACACTGTGAACTCCTTGCTGGCTGTACAGTAACAAAAATGCAGCACGAGCAGTGTAGTCCGACTCATGAACAAATGACTCTTATCCAGTTCAAATGCTACAACATTATTTAGTGATTCCTTAAAAGCACTAAAACGTATCATTAATGGAATCAGAACATAAATGCAATTCTCATCTCAAATATTGCTCTTCTGCTGGATAAAAGAGTCTGCTAAGTGAACGAATGTGAATAAAATTGAACGCTGGATGCTGAGAGAGTAGCGTGTGTGTGTGTTTCAAGTGATGTATTGTGATGAGGCACAACTGTTTATATCTCTCTGAACACTGTTTGAAAAGGGAGGAAACATCTGGACCTTCATTCATGACAAGAATATAAATACTGGGCCGGTAGAACAGAGCATTATAGAAAAGTACAGTAACACCCTAAAAGACAGCCTGATGTCAGCTCAGTGCTGCACTTCCCAAACGCTTCACCTCGGTCGCTCCCAAACCAAAAACATCAATAACAGCTTTCTGTCAAGATAACGCAAAGAACACCAGGTCTCAGAAAACCCGCAGTTGCCAAGGGAAACAAACATTTGGTGATCAGTAGAGTTTTTTTTTTCCCCATTGCAAAGATTGTTTTCAAGGTATTCACATTTTTCTCCACGTGAGAAAAAGCGGGAACTAATATTCTACATATGTCCAGAATATGATACTATGCACCATAAACAAAGTAAAAGTATGAGTAACGTTTAAAATTTCTTAGCGTAACTACGAAACGAAGGATTTTCGTTCAAGTGTGGTTTTAAAAAGCACATAATGAGTGTATATACTGTATGATGCATTGCATATTGCAAAACAATTAAATGCATAAAACAACACTCTTAAGACTTGGGTAAATCACTTAAATGGAGTAAGATAGCACCAGTTCTTCAGCATCTCAAACCTGAGAATGCTTCTTCCGTAAAACGACCAGAAATGGGAAACTCCGGTCGTGGATGGACGTCGTCCTACAGAGTTCAGCTCCGTCCCCAATCAAAATAAAACATTTAGGCCTAAATTTAAGATTTATGCATTTGAATTGCATATTACATTTCCTTCCAGGTGTATTACACAGTTTTAACATTAACCAATAAACTGTGATGCACACTTGTCAGTCATACACTCAAAAAAAAAAAATCACGGCATAGTTTATCTCTTTGCATCTATTTGATTTGATCTAAATATTTTCAAAATGCATTAGTTACACTTTATTTTAAGGTGTCCTTGTTACAGTGTAATTATACATTTAAGTACTGAGTAATATCTATTAACTACATGTACTTACTATATGGTTAGGGTTAGGATTAAGGTTTGGTTTAGGGTTACTTGCATGTAATTATGCATAATTTATTGTTATTATAATATTAAGTACATGTCACGTGTAACAAGGACATCCTAAAATAAAGTGCTACCATGCATTAATTTATATTGCTCAGAATCAGCATAAATCTGTAAATTTATTAAGCATGAAAATAGTTAAAATATGACTAGCTCTGAAACGAGCACTAATCATTTAGTTAAACTATATGAGATTGTAACAAATTAAGTGTAATGATGATACATATATAAACTTGGTTATTGTGTATTCAAAACACATTCAGTTCAGAAATCTTACCTGTTTCATTGACGTATAACGAACAAATGTATATCGCACTGACTCTACTAGTTGATGTTACAACTGTGCAATCCAAATGGACAGATATTTTATATGCAGCTCAAATACGTAAATCTCAAATTTAAGCCTAAATATTTCTTTTGAGCGCAGCTGACTGTAATTTTCAAGTAATCCTGAAGACTTTGGTTTGGTGTGTTTGATTAGTGATAGAGCTGAACTCTGCAGGACAGTGTCCTTCCAGGACTGAAGTCGCCGATCCTTGGTCTGGTAAATGAACACTTTGGGTAGTCGTCTCCTGGTTAACATGCCTGAGGAGGAAAACAGGGCCCCAACATCCATCTGTTCAAATACTTCTTAAGGCAGTGTATTTTTGGTTCTTTGTACAGGGCATCTGAGGATATGCAAACAAAAATACCAATACATGACAAACAACAAAAAACCCTGAAACGCAACTATGGAACAAATGGAGGCATGAGCTCAAGGTCACATTGGTGAAGTGTCCTGAGGTTATACGTGGCGCTCGTTCTCCTGCGGTTGTGACGGCTTGTTGAGGCACACGGGGCAGCACGAGCCTTTGGGCGTCACGGGCTTCAGACATGCTGCCTGCGGACACTTTTCCACGAAACACGTCACCTGGGCCTCCTAACAGAGACAGAGACACAGGAACAACTGAGCTGAAAACGGGACAGTATTTCTGCAGGACAGGTATGTGCCTTTCCCTTCCTTTACTTGTGGATTATTGTGATGTTTTTAGCAGCAGTTTGGACTCTCATTCTGACAGCACCCATTCACTGCAGAGGATCCATTGCTGATATAATGCTAAATTTCTCCAAATCTGTTCACATGAAGAAACAAACTCATCTACATCTTGGATAGCCTGAGAATGAGTTCATTTTTAGCAAATTTTCAATTTTGGGTGCACTATTCCTTTAAACTGCATGTGACTGACTGCAGATTCCATCCCAGATTGAGTTATAATGTTACAATGACACACAGTACCATGTGAGGGCATTTTTCAGTTTTTGACAGCTAAAGTTCCCCCTAGGAATCAGTCTGTCTACTGATCTATCAATCAACAATAATAAGTACATGAGAGTGCTGGAATCCTGCACATTCATTTGCAGTGAGAAAAAGAAAACACAGATGTAACAGATATTTAACATCCAAAATGAACACTCACTAAGTGCCAAATGTGAGTAGAATTTGGCGTTAGTGAGTAAATAAAACCGTCTCAATGAAAGCCATTTGGTAAATCATAAATAAACTATTCCAAATGATTTTCAACACAGCCTAGCAAAACTTAAAAGTGTGCAAAAGAGTTGAAATTCCATTGTTTTGCAACCATTTTGTATAAATTATTTGGTAACACTTTGGACCAACTGTCACTAACTAGTTGCTTATTAGCATGCCTATTATTAACATATAGGCTGTTTATTAGTACATACAAAGCACATATTCTGCATGACCATATTCTACATCCCTAATCCTATCCAATACCTAAATTTAACTACTAACTAACCAACCATGCAACTTAACTAACCCTGTAATTCAGCTTTGAAGGTTGCATTTTTTGTAATGAGCCACATGGTCAATCTGTGCTGCATGCTTTGATAGTTCTGAACTGGTGGGTCACAACCAAAAGTTTCTGCTTTGATACAGTCAGACAAAAATATGTATTGAATATATATTGCATATTATCATTATTTATAAAACGGATAGTTCCGGTCCTTGATTCTGATTGGTTGAGCCGCGTTCGCAGCCGTTGTAAATTACTCTACAAACACACACCTTTGTTTACTTTGTGTGTTGCTTGGCAACCAATTTGTTCCAACCACAACTGTTTCTGAGGAACTACATTGTTTGGTGGAAGAATCATGTTTTATCATTACACTTTATAGACCCTTTTTCTGTTAGTAAACATTGTGAGGTTTTTCTGTGGGCGGAGCTTAGCTGGAGGCAGAAAGATTCCACTGACCGCTTCACTAACGCTAGCTATGAAGTCTGTTTAGCTTGTTTTTTAATAATAACTGGAGAAATTCCGATTTTACCTGCATATGTAAGCCTGGTATAGATGGCACTGTCCAGGACCGCGATTGTTATTTGAAAAGGTTAACTTTAACGGACGAAACCAGATTGGCCGACCCGCACACGCTTTTACTCAAAGGATGGACGATCTGACAGGATTACCTCCAGTTGAGTGACTCACATCTAAACTGTATAGTTAAGACAACTCACGGTGTCTATCCAGTCATGAAGATGTATATATATTTCAATTTCAGCAGGTAACTATTTTTACAGCTACATTATTATTCCAGCCACAATTAATCACAACAATGTATATACAATTACATATGATTAAGCATATAAATCGTCAGTTTGTTGTTTTACACACATGCACACAGACATTAGTTCATACACGACATAGTGAGATGCATAAGAAATCTTTAGACGCGCCCATAACAACAAAAGACAATACTTTATTTAACCTTTTCTGATAAGAACTGTGCGCGCAGCAAATGCGAGCATTTTTGACAACCGTTTCTGTCCAGTCCGCTCGTTTTATCTCGTTTCACCACAGCTGTCGTCGGTTTTTTGTCTGGCAGTGGCATCAGGCATTCCTTAAAATTTCAAATTGCAGCCTCTACAACATCGATTCGGGCACCTACGGGCTGCTACGATTTCTGGGCTCCCTGGACAGCATATTCACTCGGGCCCCCGCTTTCCGTGGGGGGTTTGGGTAGCTCCCTTGGTAGATATCGCGATCGTGTTCCCCCTCCGTACAGAACACGTTCTCCTCGTTAAATCGCGTTCCGGGGGGGGTTCTCCTCAGTAGAAATCGCGATGGCGTTTCCCCCTTGGGGGCCCCCCCTCCTTTGTCGGGCCCTTAGAATTGTCCTAACCTCCCCCACTTACGGCACCCCTGCCCATGTATGCAAGTAAATGCAGCACACTCTACATGTGAATGCACCTGAAGATTTAAGTCAGAAATGCTCAATGCACTGATAAACTTACATGACACTGACAGGTGGTGCAGGGGTTGTTCTTCCAACTCTCTCCATCTACTCGCTCTCTCCCGTCCTCATCTGCACAGTCTGTCCTGCTCAGACGCCCTTCAAGTCTTTTTATCTGTTGGTTCAAAAAGAACGAAAAAAATGATTTGACTTTAAGTCGTTTATTCTTTGCATTACAATAAATGCTACAGTATATTCTGTATTAATGCTCCATACTATGTTGATACAAATTATAATGTGTGAGAGTGAAACATGATAAAATATGATTACTGATTCAGGATGTTGAAATAAAACACATCTTGATTCTGAATCAAAAGAATGGCAGTCAACAGGAAGTGTTTGGTTGTAGCGATTGAAGGTAATGGTGGTATAATCAGTTATTACTTGTGAATGAGCAGTTACCTTTTACAAACAAGTGATATACTGTATAATATCTGTTAATTTGCAAGTAGGATGTGTTTCTAGATCAACATCTTTTGTTGGTCCTGGAGAGGGTTAAGTTGAGGACTGTGTTTAGACCATGTCTATTTGACAGCAACAAAAGATGTTGATCCAGGAACAGGCCCTACTTGGCAAAATTACAGTGATCTATTGAATAGTTCTTAGTTTCTTTAAATAAAAAAATGTAAAAACAATAAACAGGTTCTGCTAATTCACTGAGGAATGCTTTATCTGATATTGGATAGACTTGAAAACATCTATTGTGAAGTGGACAAAGAAAATATGAAAGCTGTTTTTTTTTTTTTTATATCACTGTGATTGCCTTGGGTTATTTATCAAAAGAAGTGTCTGGGTTCTTGGCCTGTTGCACTGGCCAAAAAAAACAAACATTTTCAGCGTCTCCGCATCACTGCCAAACACTTGTGTCTGAGCAGATGGCAATCGTCCTTATATATTCAGTTCACCAACAAAAGTCAATTCACTCACAAATATCTGCGACTGGATTTTCACAAGGTTTATATAACTAGATTAAGTATATACCGCAGCTTGGCATTGCATTGCACCAAGTGAATTATGAGTTCTAACCTGTTTTCGTAAACTTGTGATAGTTTTCTGCATGTCAGCAACAAAGTCTTGGAAATCCTTAATGGAGGGTTCAGTGCTTGACTTTGGTGATACAGTTATGTTTACGGCAGTTAGAGCATCTTCCAAAGTGCTGAAAAAACAAAAATCATTAAAAATGTGATTGATTGATACTTATATAATTGACTTGTTTTTCATCATTTTAGTTAAGCTTTGACAAACTAAAATTTTACATGATTATTTTTACTACTACAGCCCCTTTTCACAGACTGTAATGACGCTGAAATCCAGAAATGAAATGGAGCGTGTGAGTTGTACCTGCTGTTGTCGGTGAGGTTGCTGGCAGGTTTCTCCTCTGCGTAGCTGTGCTCCGCTGACCTGCGGCCTCTGAAGTGGTACGACAGGGCATTGAACTGACCTTTAGTACGGCAGTCTGCAGGTGCAAGATATTCAGCCTTTATTTGATGCAGAAAAAAACAGCTCTACAAACACTAGACAGCTTATACCATGTCATTTACAGCACTGACAAATTAAAGCTGTCAATGATTGCCAAAATTTGACTGGACAGACAAGAACAAGAATTAGATTGCATTTATTTTCATTTATACATTTATTTTAATCAAAAACAGAAAGCCTGTAATGTAGTGGTTTTGTGTGTGCTATGAATGACGAAGGGAGCTCATTAATATAGAAGTGTTTTAGCTACCTGTGCACTACAGAGTTTGGTAACACTTTAGAATACTGTTTCTTACTTACTGCATAACTAATAAGGAATTATTGAAGAACTAACGGGTAATTATTCATTAACACTTAACTCACTACTGTTAACTACTAAGGAAGATGTGTTAACTAATCAGTATGTAATACAATTTTATGATTGTGTTAAGTAACAGTTAGCTAATCAATAACTAATGTATTCTGTCGCACTCCTGAAGAACTACTATTAATTATCTACTAGTTAAGGTTCAAGAAAATAACTATGAAATAACTACTACTGAGCAGTTATGTGCAAATATTCACTATAATAATCAGGTTGTGGCCCACAATCAAGTACTTGAGTAAAAGTACAGATACCCCAATAAAATATTACTCCAGTAAAATTATAAGTAGGCCTATTCATTTTCAAAATTACTTGAGTAAAAGGACAAGTACAAAGTACTACTACAGTAGCAACTTTAACTGTTACAGTCCACTACTACTATTATTAGCCTATAATAGAAATGAAATATGCATTTTGTTTGATGCACACCCAAAAGGACTCATTACTATAATTGTACATAACGAGGGGTGAGAACCAGAAGGGCGTAAGAGACATTTTGGGTGAAATGTGTGTGTATATATATATATATATATATCTCAAAAGAAAGCTCTTGATTAGCACTTTCTACTGACAAAAGTATACTGTCATCCATAAGTGTACAAATTATTATTATTATAAACGATTGAAATCAGTGCACAAAGTCAGATCAACCAATGGTAAATTTTTGTTTTGGCCCTCCTGTAAAGTGTCACTTAAGTGTCACTTAAATGTCACTTACGCCGTTCTGGTTCTCACCCCTTATGTTTTTGCCTGTATGGTAAATAATTGCTTTGTGCGCATGTTCTGTAGGAAATCTGCTTCGGAAAGGAACCTCAACTCCACTGTCTTGCCATAACTATCCAACTTAAAGGTTTCACTATATTTTCACTTTAGAAGGCCTACGTCCTGCATAATTTTTTGATAATTATTTATTAATTACTAATGAGTTCCCTATATTTTCACTTTAGAATACTAAGTAATTCCTGCGGAATTATCTGATAATTCTTAATTAATTACTATAGGTTTCACTATATTTTCACTTTAGAATAGGCCTACTGCTTCAGGTTCGAAATAAGTCCTGCAGAGTTATCTGATAATTCCTAATTAATTACTATAGGTTTCACTATATTTTCACTTTTTGAATAGGCCTACTGTTTCAGGTGAAATATAAGTTCTGCAGAATTATTTGATAATTCTTTATTAATTACTAATGGGTTACCTGTATTTTCATTTTTCCTCAGTCTTTGCCTTACATACAGGAACTGAATTAATGGTAATATGGTATATGCTGAGGAGGTACACATACAGTACTGTATATGAAATATAAAAACTAAGGTAAGTTATCGCATGGCACTGGAGTGGAGGTGGGGTTCCTATCTGAAGCTGATTTCTTACAAAACACACTCACAAAACAATTCACTACACAGGGAAAACCTCTGTAAAATGTATTGCATTTATTAATAATGCATTTTCATACTACTACTACTGCTAATAACATTTATATGAGAGGGTCACAACTCAATTTAATTGTGTATGACTGTTCATTAGTAGTTACTTCATAGTTATATTTCTTGAACCTTAACTAGTAGATAATTAATAGTAGTTCTTAAGGAGGTATGAAGGAATACATTAGTTATTGATTAGCTAACTGTTACTTAACACAATCATAAAATTGTATTACATACTGATTAGTTAACACATCTTCCTTAGTAGTTAACAGTAGTGAGTTAAGTGTTAATGAATAATTACCTGTTAGTTCTTCAATAATTCCGTATTAGTTATGCAGTAAGTAAGAAACAGTATTCTAAAGTGTTACCCAGAGGTTTAATGGACACCTTCCAGCCATTCAGAATTGAGTATTCAGATAGACTACGATATAATTATATTTAAAACTTATATTTTACACAATGAAAAATGAAACAAAATAATTAAATTAATGAACAGGAATATGAAAATGAAGAAAAAAAATGGAGCACTAATGTAAAAGAAATTCAGTAAAAAAAAAACATACAAATCACAAAAGAATAAACAAATTCAGTGTGTATGTGCATATACATGCAAGTGTACCTAAAACAATTCAAATTGTTTCAAAGAATTTTTAACATTGAATAAATTAAAAGCATCACAAAACTTGTTATAATGTCTTAGCAGAAATACTGCAGTTGAAAACAGTGATTTGATGCCGATTGTAGTAGTTGTGGGTTTTGAATGCCTTTTCTACTCAAGTAATTGGCTCTCAAAATTCAAACGCATGTTCCTATCCTAGATTTAAAATAAATAGAAATGTTTCTTGAGCTGCAAGTCAGCATATTAGATTTCTGAAGCATCATGTGACACTGAAGACTGGAGTATTGATGCTGAACAGTCAGCTTTGCATTACATTTTAAAATATATTCACACAGAAAACATTAAAAGTTATTTTAAATTGTAATAGCATTTCACAATATCACTGTTTTTACTCTATTTTTGATATAAAATAAATGCAGCCTTGGTGAGCATAAGAGGTGTCTTAAACATTCCCAACTGTCTGGTAGAATATGAGTCATGGTAAACTGAGTCTCATACCTTCACAGCAGTCCTGCCACATACGTAGGTCAATCTTTGGTATATCGTCACAGCTTCCATAACCACGAGGGAATTCAGCCACGCTAAAGACATCTGACTGGACTCGGGTGATGTTGTCGCTGTTGTCACACAGCACCCGAGCGAGAGACGTCTGCTTCAGCTGGGTCAACTGAGCAGGGCTAAAGGAGCCAGGGTTCTCATACCAAAACCTATAATTACATAAGTGAAGCTGATTAATCGATTTAACCGTGTTAGTGATGCACATTACCAAATAATAATTATGCCTGTCACTACACCAAATTGGACAAAACCTCACGTTTCATAGTTTCCAATGCAACCACATAACAAATTAATGAATTTATAATTAATACCTATTACTATAAGTACATCCAACCTTACCCTGATACATAACGCTTAACACGAGTATACTGTATGTTACTATATCAATCTGCTTGATTATCAGTATATTGATTATATGATATCATTGAAAAATATAAACTGTATTATTGCCCAACAATATATTTAAAGTTGGATATATAGTACTTTCTATTTTACCAGCATACATACTGTATACTCATGTAGGACAAAATATACTATACGGCAAATCTCAAATGCTTAATCGTAAAATGTAAACTATATTATCACCCATCTCCAATCTGGTAAATGTGACGATAAGGCATGAATATATTAAGACATTATAAACATGAATATCGTGATTTTTTCTAAAGCTGCTTTGAAACAATAGGGCTTCTCACACTAAGCATGGTTCACTCTAAACCTCAGGTAAACAGAATCCTGGGTTATCATGCTTCAATTTTCACACTGCTTGCAATTTATCCGGTTAACAATTAATCCTGAGTATTCATAAGATGAGGTTTCACAATGTACATTCCTAAACCCTGGATTAATGTTCTTATTTGCTGTGTCAGTGTCACTGATTGGATGAATGTAGCACTATGTGTTTACATAACATTTACATTGTGCATCCATATTTTATATGTTGCCAATGGTCAAATTTTCCCTAAATGGACTTAATGGACTATATAGATAGAATAAACTCCAAAACAACCTTTTCTTCTCTCTAATTCACATTTTCCATTGTGTTTCTGACTGACTGAAGCATGTGAACATGAGGCACATGTATCACAGTATTGTTGAACACGGTACTTGTTTGACACTACAACATCATACTGCTATCCCTCCTCCGGAGCAGACTTTCATAACATCTATAAAGCGGTGCTAACCCTGCTTCTAAATTACTAGTGTGAAACATGCCTTAAGCCAGGGTTAAAAATGGGGTTTAAAACATTGTGTAAAAAGCCCTAAGCACTATACGAAAAGCACTATACAATTTATGCCAAGTTCACACTGCACGATTTTCAAAGTCGTCAGATCACCGTTATTTTCACACTGCACAACTATCTGGGGTAGCATGCAGTTGCTGCTGTGTTCACATTGCATGAGGGATCAGCGACAGGAGGTTACACACTGCATGACTTTACAATAGGAAGAATCACAGATAGCTCTGTCTGGTTCGCAAACTCCTCCCCGAACTTCCCCTGCCCTGTTTCTTGCTATCTCATTGGCTGTAGGTCATCTGAGTTCAGTCAGAACTCATTTCACACAGCAGGATTTTGAATAACTGAGAGGTCCAGATATTTAGCATGCCAAATATTTCACGGGCGTCGGCGATTCTCTCAGATCGCGTCTTTGATAATTCACACTGCGTGACTGTCACTCGCGTTAACGAGCACCAATTTGCCTTGATTTTGGCCATTTGTCTGTGATTTCATAAAACCTGTCGGCAAGTGAAAATCAGGGCTAAATTCGTGCAGTGTGAACTTGGCATAAGTTTGAAATTTGAAAAATCTGACATTTCTGAGGAACAAGGACAGGTCTTACCGGTCACCATCTCTGAGACGCTTGAACTGGGTTGCCAGTAAACACATGAGGGTCGGTCCCAGTCTGCTGCCAGGCACCAGCTCTTCAGCCATCAGCGCAGGAAACAGGTCAATATTCTGAGGTGTGCCATACAGCCTGGGAGCAGAACAGACCATTACATCCAGAAAATGCTGAATGTGTCTTTCAATGACATGGGATATAGAACGAGACCTAACCTTTGAAGCTTTTCTCGCACGCTAGGGTTTTGAATCTCATTCCTTAGATCATCAAACGTCTGTGCAGACGTCAAGTTGCAGAACACACGGTAGTCATTGTAGGGGGGTATACCGTGGTCACGTCCCCTTTGGATATTCATGGCAGCAAGGTCAAGCGCCACGGCGTGCGCCATCGAGAAAAGGCGTTCAGTAAGTTCGGTGTTAAGCAGTTGAGTGGACACTCGCATTTTTCCTGCAACTCCAAACAAGCCACGGAGCAAAGGATCGATGCCTCCTTCATTCACAATACGGAAGGGTGAGAAAAAAGCCTTATGCAGTGAGATGTGTCCTTGCTGGATGGGCTGAAAGTTTTTGTCGAGCCGGTACAGAATGGGGTTAATGAGCGTATGGCCAAAGCGGAAGGCAGCAGTGGCAAAAGCATTGAGGATGCCAGCATTAATATTGGGATTATAGCCATTATAATCGCCCATTAGCCTCATGCCAACCTCGCCCAGTATTTTGGGCAACCAATGGCTGTAGGTGATATGCTGCATTTGGGCTCCGACTATTTTCCGTGCCTCATGGTAAATGGTGTCACCATCCCAATGGGGATTGAGACGCAGCAACTCGCTGGCTACGCGGTTATGTTCACGAAACCAAACCGTGTGCATAGCCGTCAACCCAAGCTGCTCATTGGCACGATGGTCCCCAGCTAGGAAGCAAGGAATGGGACTTTCGTTTTCATCCCGCATGCACTCTGTTGGTGGGCCAGTTGCAAAGGGGAGCAATGGCTTGCCGGTGCGTTGCACAATACCTTGTCGCAGCATGCCCCGATGGCTGGCCAAGTCTCGGATCTCTTCTGCCTCGTGCTGCGAGCTGCCGTAAACATTGGAGGCATCGATGTAGGAGGTGAGTTGGTTCATCTGTTCGCGTGGATACACAGAGTTCATAAGCAGAGAGGTCATTCCACTGCCGCAAACGGGACTAGAGCGCACAAAGAACATGCAACGTGCTCCATTGCGCCGCTGCCTTGGATCATCAGGAGGGAACATGATGGGAAAGCAAGGTGGGTCATTGGTGCACACCGAGGTACACAACTGTCCATCGGAGAAACGAGACTGGCTGAGAGATACGACAGTTGAATCCAGGTCGTGGTCAAGGAACTGGCCCCACTGCATAAGCATGTGTGTGTAGCGATCGTCTGGGGTGATGGTCTCCGTCCCGATCATGGTGGTGGAGACAAGGCGTGGAAGAGGCAGAGGGAAGCTGTTGTGCCTTCGCTCAGTGGCACCACGTGGCAGATTGAAGCCATTGTCGTAGACGGGCTTTAGTAAGCGCTCAAAGGCAGTGAGCGAGGCGCCCCACATGGGGTGCTGCAGGTTGTTGCAAGTGCCATCGTGGGTGCGATACTTTTGGTGGAAGCAGATATCCGAGCAATTGTTGAAGCGCCGATGGGCCGTGCAGCCAGACAGGTTAGCTATCATATCCAGGAAACGTGGCGACACCAAGTCATTGTAGCGGTAGGCTGTTAAGAAAGAAGATAAGAAAGAGAGTGCATCTTTTAAAATCAGTCTGAACTCAGTTTAAAAATACAAAAAGGTGTTGGACTCCTACTATTTTGTAAAGAGACAAATACAGTTTTAAATGAATGCTTCTTAAGGGATAGTTGATTCAAAAATGAGAATTCTGTCATAATTTACTCACTCTCATGCAATTCTAAACCCATCAGACTTTGGTTAATCTTTGAAACACTAATGAGAATTGCTTTAATGAAATTTAAGATCTCCATTAAAAGTTCAGGTAATCAAAACTTAGGAGATCTGAAAAATGAATCTACATGTATTGAGCGTTTTTTTTAAAATCAAAGTCTTGTGATTAATTTACATCTAAATGATCGACACACATACATAGAGAACATCACATAAAAGCTTCTGTGTTTACCAAATGTGATTTGCTCTATGCATGTGTGCTTATATGTGAATAAAGGCCTAAATTAAATCTGTTCATCATATAAAATTATTGCAGGGACAAAAAAACAGTTTAGGTTTCATTAAAACATCTTAATTAACTCACTCTCATTTTGTTTCTTTGAAACACAAATTATGACAATTCTCATTTTTGGGTGAACTATCCCTTTAAGAGGGCACTTAGTCGTAGTCTTATCCTCAAGCAATAGCTGGTCAAAACTGGTTCCAATCTGACTGTCTCACAGCTACACAGTTTCTGTGAGTAAGGTTACATTGGTCATTAACAGCCTGGTAAGAAAGTTGTGTTGATATAATGTGAACTAATTAGCTGGAAAGTGGACCAGATCCTATGATGATGATTACAATTCTGACAGAGTTAGCCGAGACAGCAATAGATGCAAGTAATTGTGCCTGTTGACCCCTTCTTGGTATTTGTGTCAGTGAATGTGTCCAGAGGGTAAATGCTCAGATTTGGGCAGGGCTTGTCCAAACATGTGAGGCCATTTTGTGTGGCGATGAAAGCTGTGCTGTTGTCATAACCCGAAAAAACAGTGACCCATGTCTTCTGCAGCACAAAGCGCCACAGTGTCTGCTGATTATTTAATAAAGCAGACTTTTGTCATACTAGTTGCACATTTAATCACCATAGCAAAAATTCTCTCATTTGAAAAGCAGCATGGTGGTGTGAGATACCTGTTCCATTAGTGTCCACCATGAGGCCCTGGTTGACATGCCTCTGGATGAGAAGTAGGGTCTGCTCAAAAATCTCTCCAGCTCTGGCCTGCTCCACTGTGTAGGGGTCTCGGGGGTAACGAAACAGAGCCAGAAGCTCTGCAGGGGTACGAGGAGATCTGATGATGGTGGAGAACACATTAACTTCCACATTCACAAAAGCCATTCAGACTCACTCTGGAAGAGATTACAAATGAACAAACTGTAGACCTGCATTACGTCTAAAAATAAGTAGATCAATCTCATAATTTCTTATTAATCAATTAAAAACTTTTTTCAAACTGTGGACAGTGGACAGGCAAGACACCCCAGGTAAATAGGGTAAAAAATTAAATGAATAGATTTCACCATAATCTCCCCAATTGATTGATTATATTAGGAATTGCATTTTTTTTTTCGTATTACAAGTTTTCTGAAATGTTGTTTAAATATGCAAAAGAGGCATTATCTAATGTATCTAATGCACCGTTTTTTTTTGTTTTTTTTTTTTAAATAAAACATTATATAAAATCAGTTGAATGGTATATAAACAAACCCTCCTGTAAAAACCATCTAAAACCTCAAAACTATTAAGTTTTGTGTATGTACGTGCTGCTGAAATTAAAATTTTTGACATGAGAAAAAAAAACTCATTCTAAGAAAATGGTCTTTATAGATGTATTGTAATTGAAATCTACAGTTGTAAATAGTGCAAAAAATAAACGTTTAAAAGTGTATTTTGAATATTTTCTTTCCGCTAGTCTAAAACAACACATTATGAAAAGCCAAATAGCCCAAATATTCAAAATTGATGTGTGCATGAAAAACAGTGAGTGAGTTAGAGATTGAATGTTCTGCAGGAACACACATGCTAAAATACTGACAGATTATTAGAGTAAAATGGAAACTACTGTATGTCCAAGTAAAAAGCACATCTGAACACCACTGAACAGAGTAAACAACCTGTTAAAGCACTTGACATGGCCACATATGCACGTGACCTCCTTTCAAGCATTTAATACAAAGTGTTTCCAAACCTTGGACAACTTGGATCATACATTTTTTTCTCCACAGATGCTCACTCTGAAAACTGCTTTCAAAGTGCATGCTTCCAAGTGCAGTCACTGACAAAGTACCTAAACTTCTGCCCACCTTTAAGTAGTTTTTACAGCTTTAATTGTCAAAAGAAATTATGCTTTGAGAGTAAAATGTATTTCCTAAATTCTCACTAAAACATCAAACTCCCTAGAGTATTTGAGCAAAATATTCACTGCTCAAAGAAATTAAAGGACCCCTTTGAAAACACATCAAATCTCAATGGGGAAAAATATCATGCTGGATATCTATACTGATATGGACTGGGTAATGTGTTAGAAACGAAAGGATGCCACATCGTTTGATGGAAATGAAAATGATCAACCTACAGAGCGCTGAATTCAAAGACCCCCCAAAAATCAAAGTGAAAAAATGATGCAGCAGGCTAGTCTATTTTGCTGAAATTTCATTGCAGCAACTCAAAATGCTACTCAGTAGTTTGTATGGCACCCACGTGCTTGTATGCATGCCTTACAACTAATGAGACAACAGATGGTGTCCTGGGGTATTTCTTCCCAGATCTGGCCAGGGCATCACTGAGCTCCTGGACAGTCTGAGGTACAAACTGGCGGAGTTGGATGGACCGAAACATAATGTCCCAGAAGTGTTCTATTGGATTTAGGTCAGGCGAGCTTGGGGGCCATTCAATGGTATCAGTTCCTTCATTCTCCAGGAACTGCCTGCATACTCTCGCCACATGAGTCCAGGCATTGTCGTGCACCAGGAGCAACCCAGGACCCACAGCACCAGCGTAGGGTCTGACAATGGGTCCAAGGATTTCATCCCGATACCTAATGGCAGTCAGGGTGCCATTGTCTAGCCTGTAGAGGTCTGTGCGTCCCTCCATGGATATGCCTCCCCAGATCATCACTTACAGGCAGAATAACGTTCTCCACGGCTTCTCCAGACCCTTTCACGTCTGTCACATGTGCTCAGGGTGAACCTGCTCTCATGTGTGAAAAGAACAGGGTGCCAGTGGCGGACCTGGCAATTCTGGTGTTCAATGGCAAATGCCAATTGAGCTCCACGGTGCCGGGCAGTGAGCACAGAGCCCGCTAGAAGACGTCGGCCCCTCAGACAACCCTCATGAAGTCTGTTTCTGACTGTTTGGTCAGAGACTGCTGGAGGTCATTTTGTAGAGCTCTGGCAGTGCTCATCCTGTTCCTCCTTGCACAAAGGAACAGATACCGATCCTGCTGATGGGTTAAGGACCCTCTACGGCCCTGTCCAGCTCTCCTAGACTAACTGCCTGTCTCCTGGAATCTCCTCCATGCTCTTGAGACTGTGCTGGGAGACACAGCAAACCTTCTGGCAATGACACATATTGATGCAACCTCTGTAGGGTCCAGGTATCGCCTCATGCTACCAGTGGTGACACTGACCCCAAATGCAAAACTAGTGAATAACAGTCAGAAAAGAAGCGTAGGGAAAAAAATGTCAGTGGCCTCCACCTGTAAAACCATTCCTGTTTTGGGGGTCATCTCACTGTTGCCCATCTAGTGTACATGTTGTTAATTTCATTTAGTGTTGTCACGGTACCAAAATTTCAGTATTCGGTACCGATACCAGTGAAAATCCACGGTTCTCGGTACCAATCTCGGTACCAAAGCAAAACACAAAAACATGCTATTTAAAAAACATACAATTTTTAATAAAGTCAAACAAAAATAAAATGTACAAAAATCAATGCCATTCTTTATATTTATTTAAAATTGTGTTTCAAGATTTTCACTTAAGTAATAAATGTAAAGAAAACATTGACAAGTTTCACCCAAATTTAATTTGTCTTTTAATTAATGAAATTTAAACACATTTTATTTTTTTGGTAAATAAAGGGGATTTACTGTTAAAATTAAATCATGGAAGAAATATTGTGATTATTTCTTTAAAAATAAAGATTTATTAATTTTTTTCAACAGTAGTAATAGTATCACATACATTCTACCAAATAATAGTAATTATTTCTGGCACAATGTCTTTAAGATAAACTTTTATTTTGACGGGTTTTGCGTGAATACCTTTACATTTCTGTGTGTGTGTAGCTATATGATATGGTTTTACTCAAATGAAAACGGTAAAATGTTCGTGAAGTGACTCTCAGAGCAGTTCTGGAGATGTTGTTTATGTATTTATGTCCTCATTGAGAGGGCAAATGATGAAATCACCGCGAGTGTCAGGTGCGCTGTGTATGTAGTAAACATAACCACGCATCTCTGCCATTCACTCACTCACACAGAGAGTGAGTGAATGGCAGCACATGTGGGATTCATATTTGAATTGACATTTGCGGCTTAATATTTACAGATACTAGTCCATGTCGCAACTTTATTTAAGTGTAACGACCTACTTTTGATTAATTCATCCAAACTTTGACAAATTCCGTGACATTCCGTGCTAAACTGTAAATTCCACGTTTTTATAACTGGATTCCGAGATTCCGTCCGCGTTTTCTGCATCGCGAAATCATAGTGCTGTATGCATTAAGGCAGGTTGACCGGGTACTCGGTACCACCGGTACTTGAAAAAACCTGGTACCGTGACGTTTTCGTTTTTTTAGTACCGACTTGGTACCGAAGTACCGGGTCTTTTGACAACACTAATTTCATTAACACCAAATCAGCTGAAACTGATTAACAACCCCCTCTGCTACTTAACCTCTGACCAGATCAATATTCCAGAAGTTTATTTGACTTGATGCTATACTTTGATTAAAAAGTGTTCCTTTAATTTTTCTGAGCAGTGTATTTGAACACTACTAACTTAATCCACAAAGTCTATAAGTTACATTCTAATAAGTGACATTTTAAAAGCTGACTACAAATAACAGCCTAACTACCTGACTTCAGTTATTTACGTCAGAATAACTACAAACTAATTTAGTGTTTACTAGGGTTATTTGAGAGAACCATATAAAACTATGAATAAGCGTTTTGGCCGAAGTAACAATAAACATTTGCTCCAAGGCTGTTAGTGTTGATTCAAACAAAAGCTAAAAAACATCAAAGTCTTGCAGCATTAATATAATTTTTATCATTCAGAGAGTTGCCTTCACTTCACATATGACCTCTTGTGAACTAAGTAGCTGCCAAGTTGTAACAATATACAGTCATGGCCAAAAATATCGGCACCCTTGGTAAATATGATCAAAGAAGGCTGTGAAAATTAATCTGCATTGTTAATCCTTTTGATCTTTTATTAAAAAAAAATTCACAAAAATCTAACCTTTCATAAGAATTTTAAGAATTTAAAATGGGGGGAAATACCATTATGTAATAAATGTTTTTCTTAAATACACATTGGACACAATTATTGGCACCCCTAGAAATTCTTATGAGTAAAATATCTCTGAAGTATATTCCCATTCATATTCACAATTTTGAGCACTCCAGGGTGATTATGAACATGAAAATTATCAAGCCATGGCTTCCTGTTTCACAGAAATATAAATAGGAGGGAAAACAAAGCCCAAATTCCCTTAATCATCCATCACAACGAGAAAAAATAAAATAATATATTTCTGATATGCAGCAAAAGATAATTGAGCTTCACAAATTAGTGAAGTGGCTTTAAGAAACGAGCTAGAGCAGTGAAAATTCCCATTTTCACCATCAGGGCAATAATTAAGTATTTCCAATCAACATAAAATGTTATGAAACTGCCTGGAAGAGGACGTGTGTCTGTATCGTCCTAATGCACGGTGAGGAGGAGAGTTTGAGTGGCTAAAGACTCTCCAAGGACCACAGCTGGAGAATTGTAGAAAATAGTTGAGTCTCCGGGTCAGAAAAGCTTAAAAAAAAATTGTCACAGCACCTACATCACCACATGTTGTTTCGGAGGGTTTCAAGAAAAATTCTCCTAGCTCACCCAAAAACAAACTCCAGCATATTCAGTTATCAGACACGACTGGAACTTCAAATGGGACTGGCTTCTATGGTCAGATGAAACGAAAAAAATTAGCTTTTTAGCAGCAAACACTCAAGATGGGTTTGGTGCACACAGGGATAAAAAGTACCCCGTGTGTACAATGAAATATACTGCTATATTTTTGATGTTGTGGGCCTATGTTTCTGCTGGAGGTCCTGGACATGGCCCATCATAAGATTTCTAACAGAGTCAGTCACTTATTGACTTTTTTATCTGCTGGTAATTGATAGAATCCATGATGCTATGTGTCTATCTTGTTTAGACACATGGCATCATGGATTCTATCAAATACCAAAAGATAAAAAAAATTAATAAGTGACTGACTCTGTTAGAAATCTTATGATGGGCCATGTTTGGATCTTCCAACCATACAATAATCCAAACACAAACCTCAAAAACAACACCAAAATGGGTCACTGAGCACAAAGTAAACTTCCTGCTATGGCCGTTCCAGTCCTCTGACCTGAACCCTGTAGAAAATGAGTGAGGTGAACTGAAGAGAAGAAACACCGTCATGGAGCTGTGAATCTGAAGGGTCTGGAGTGATTCTGGATGAAGGAATGGTCTCTGATCTCTTGTCAGGTGTTCTCTAACCTCATCAGGCATTATAGGGGAAAATTTAGAGCTGTTAAACTGGCCAACGGAGGTTTCAAAAAGTATTGAATAAAAGTGTGCCGTTAATTGTGGCCAGTGTGTATTAGAGAAAAACATTTATTTCGTAATGATATTTCCCCCCATTTTAAATTCTTATTATCCAATGAAAGGTTAGATTTTTGTGAATTTTTAAAATAAAAGATCAAAAGGATTAACAATGCAGATAATTTTCACAGCCTTCTTTGATCATATTTACCAAGGGTGCCGATATTTTTGGCCATGACTGTATCTGAGGTCATTTGTGCCAAAAACATTGGCAGTTTTTTTTTTCCATTTTCACTCATGACCAGTTGTTTTGGACTGCATAAATTTAATAAGCATGCTTTAATGTCTTGGCAAGCTTAGTCAAAATGTCAACTAACATTGTAATTTAAAATTTTAAACAGTCAAGTGAGGAAAAATGACATCAGTTTTGTAATTCTAAATCTAATCTTTGGCAATCTCTCTTTACTAGGATAACATCTCTCTGTTAGACTTCATTCAAAAGCATTTGTCTTTGAAGCAGTTCTCTCCAGTTATGAAACACTCTCAGTGAGCTAACGTGAGCTGGCACTGGCCTTAACCGAAAAAAAAGCCCCTAACATCAAGCTCAGAGCACAGAGTCCCTTTGCAGTGATCAATTAGGAATCATACCGCAATGACCAGCCCTTGTCCAAGGCATAAATGGTCCCAGTAAATTCCTGATGGGTTACGGCATTGTGACTCACAGCAGAAGGAATTGTTTTCTTGGCATGTTTTGCCTGCAGCACCAAGCGCTCACCCGTCAAAGAGCTGCCTCCTGGTGGAGTCTATGGCGCTGTTTATGCTCCGAATGGCCTCTTCAAGGGATGTCGAAACAAATGGATCACCCTCCCTGCTCACCTGCGGGACTGGAGAAAATTATACAAACATCAGTATAAATAAAAGCTTGTGAATTGGAGTTTAGAAGGAAATTTTAATCTGCACACGTGATGAAAGACTGAACAGAAGCTCCATTTGTTAACTGGAACTTTAATTAACAGTGACTTAAAATGTTAAATCATGCAATTATTTAAAAATACAACTTAATTAATTGCATGATATGCTAATAAATTAATCAAATGAATCACATATCAAATGTTTGCTGAGAAAAGTCTCTGTAATTACATTATTTTAACAGAAGCATTACATTATTTTCACAGATGAGTGAATAAACATTACAACAAGTGTAAGACCCTCGTAGCAGATTTAGACATGTGGAGCTGGGGGAGGTGGGGGGTCCAATCGTGCAAGACCAGGTTACAGTAAACAATGAGACAGACTACTCAAATGTTAAGCAAAGTGATCTCGTTGGCTACAGATCCAGCAGAGGCCAATCAGCTTGTGCTATCTAGTATTGCTGGCAAATTACAGGTTTGTTCAGCTTCATGCTGTGCTATGTAGACCGATCAGCATCTGACTTGAAGCTGTGCATTGAGGTTAGAAATTTTGTTAACTTGAGACAGCATGAGCTTGGAGTTCAAATGGCGATAAAGCTGTTTCACAATTGGCAGGAAATGAAGATGAGTTTTTACTGTTATAAAAAACAAAGTATGCAGTGGAAATATACACAGTGTTGTGTTTATTCTGACACCTTCAGTTCCGCTAATGCTCACGAATTCAAGTTTTTATAACAGTAGAAACTTTCATGTTATTTGTGTCATGTTTATCAAAATAAGATAAATAAAAAGTCCATACTTTATTGGAGTTTAAATAGTCTTATGTCCTATAGGCTTAGGTTTACTTTATTGCTGTACATACAGGCACATACTGTGTAAGATAATTATAATTATACTAATTATACATTTAATTATACATTTGATATGTGATTCATTTGATTAATTTATTAGCATATTCTGAGATAGGTGTCTCAGGTGTTGCACTATCCTGGTTCTCTTCCTATCTCACTGATAGACAATACTACATCACTATGCATAATTATAAATCTTCCACTACTTTACTCAGTCAGGGTGTTCCCCAGGGCTCTGTTCTCGGGCCATTACTATTTATTACTTACATCGTGCCTCTTGGACATATTATCCGTCGTCATGGTTTTCATTATAACTGTTAGGCTAATGATATTCAGATTTATACTGCTTGCAGACCAGACTCAATCCACCAGACCACATCCCTATCTACCTGTGTTAATGAGCTAAAGGCCTGGCTAAATTCTAATTTTCTCAGTTTGAATTTGAGCAAAACAGAAATTTTAATTACTGGCCCCCCTTCCCTAACAAAAAATATAGTAAATGCTCCCAGTTTCAACCTTGATGCTACAACAATTTTTCCATCTGCTACTGTCAGAAATTTAGGCATTACTCTTGATCCTGCACTGACTCTGGATGCTTACATTAGTACACTATCCAAAGTTTCATTTTTCCAGCTACGTCGTTTAGCCCAACTTCGATCATATGTTTCTCCAAAAGATGCTGAATCAGTGCATGCTTTTATTACTTCACGCCTCGACTACTGTAATTGTCATGAATCCGGTTCGTGATCTTCCGCCCACTCACCATCAGAGGTCGCTCTTCCATCATATTGACTCTCACACCACACAGACAGTTACATTTCACCCACGGACTGCATTTCCCATCATTCATTGCACTAAGTACACACAGCTGTCTCAATCACACGCTCACACCTGAGAACTATCACACAATCACACACCTGAGAACTATCACACAATCACACACTCTTTATAAGCCTTGGACTTTCTCTCCCTCACTGCCGAGTATTGTTCTGCGTTTAGCACTCTCCAAGTGTTAGCTGCCTTACCGAGCCATTCTGT
>JAFVLL020021168.1:0-96730 GCA_021397915.2 Tor tambroides | reverse complement strand
TATATATATATATATATATATATATATATATAATTTTATTATGATTAAATTTGAAAATCATTGTCTTAATGTTTAATTTTTTTTAATTAAAATGCATGTAAAATCAATTATAGTACAAGCACTAGCATAAAAATAATTTGCGATATTATTTAAAAAATGTATACACATATATAATGTAATATTATATACAGCATATATAAATTATATTACATATAGATTTTATATTATAAAATCACATATTAAATTATTATAATATATATATATATATATATATATATATATATATATATATATATATACACTTGAATATTTTGAGACAGTTGTTGTGAGATTTACCTGTATCTAGACAGTTAAAAAACAAAAACAAGCCAAAACAATAATAATAAAAAAAAACATCAAAAGTTAATTTTCGACCTAGACAGTTAAAGCAAACTGAAGTTTTGGGAAAACTATGTGACAGTTTCCAGTGATGGACTGTTGTCTCAGTCAGGTGAGTTATTTATAAATAACTATCTGAGTTATTTACTTTAATCGTTATTTAAATCCCCTCTGACCTGGAGGGGGGAGAAGGTTTTGCCCTTGTAGCCTCTTGTCATAACCTTGCTAACATTCTGTTAACTTTAACTTCAATGCACATGCCTATGAGCCAACTGGATATTTGGACATTAGCAAAGAACACTGCACATAGCAAACTGAAGTGGAATTCCTTAATGTGGGACAGAACCAGAGTGGAAAAGTAGAAGATCAGAAGCGTTTGTTTGGCCATTCTGATTCTGTCATTTAATTGCTGTTTACAGAACTGACACGAGTTCACTGTCGTAATCTGATGAAGCTTTCCAGACAAAAGCTGACTTTCATTGCTGATTATGTGTTTATCCTGAGTTATGTGTTGTGGTGTTGTTTCTCTGTTCTTTATGAAGGTGACTGGAGAAACAGATGTGTACTGTGCTCACTGGAAGGACACTGCAGTATCGTCATATTCTCCTGAGACCTTGCAAAAACTGTTTGGTGCGCAATGAACATTACACAGAATGTGTTTTTGAAATTTGTTCGTATTTACTCATACATTATAACATTGCTTGGCGACACTGTTGATATTGCTGAAAAAATGGTATTTTTCTTCTTTTTCTCAATGAAGTGAGACTGAAATGCTAACGTTCAACATGCCTGCCCATTCAGGGTAATCAAAGATCAAATAAATAGGATGTCATTTGATTTATCAATTAGTAATTGATTGGATGAATGCGAGTTTGCTAAACAATGTCTAAATAGCTATCTGGCTATTGGTTCACATTATCCAATAACCTGCATGGAAAAGTCATTTCAGAGGAAGAGCAAGTTATTACATTTTGATTGTTATGACAACAACAATGGCTGTGCTGATGCAGCAGAACCAAAGGCCATACCTTCTGGTATATCACATATAGTGGGGCTTGAAGAGTCTTAAAATGATAAATTACTGAAATATCGTATGTTTAATTTTATTTAATTTTTATATTGTAATAAACATATTTTATAACAATATGGAAATTATTATAATATTTTGTTATAATAAAAAATAAGATAATATAAGTTAAATGTATATATACACACATCTATACAGTAAGGTAGATATCATATATCGCACTCATTTATGCTGATAATTTAAATTGTAATGAAAAAAATATTACATTTTAACTATTGGGGTCACTCTTAAAATAAAATATAAAATATACATTTTTGATGAAATGAAATAAACATGAAATAAAATATACATTTTAGTTGAAAAACACAAAAATTAAAATACATAGATTAAAGTACTCAAATTTCCAAAACTAAAACCAAATGAATGAATAAATAATAAACAAAAAAAACATAATTGCTCAAATTAAAAAGCAAAAAAAATAATATAGTATGTAAATAATTCTAAAATAACACCGATATTATCATGGTGGTCACACAATATTTGAAATCACATAAAAGACCAAAAATGTCCGCTACAGGATGAACCAGGGCAAAAACACACAATGTAAAAAACGAAATGGAAGGCTCTCAAAATGATTTATCAGTAGTGGATTAATTCATATCCACCTCTCCATCCGTTTTTGAAGTCGGCCCATTTCTAATGGGAGGCTGGTGTTGTCCAGTCATCTCCTGCATTACTCATCTCTTTCTCATTTTGCATCCTTTTCTTTTCTCATCCACTCTCTCATCTCTTACACAGGCCAATCAGGACCTTTTCCATTTCAAAGTCCATTTTTCAAACACTTCAGCTGCCTTTCATCTCAATGTTTTTCGTCATACATAGAGAGAGACTGTGAGAGAGATGAGGAGCAGCTCATCTGGAGAAAGCAGAGAACAATCTCTTCATCTTCAAGAACCACCAGCCTCTGCATGCACAAACATCTTTACCACTCCAAGCCCTGGATCAGGTATGACATATCTCACTCTCACGCGCTCTGTCTCGCTCCCTTCTTCTCTCTCGCTCTGTTCTGGAAGATGAAAGGCAGATGAAATGTTCACAGCTTTCACGAAGTGTTCGCGGTCCATACGGTGCTCAAGCATCACCTTATGCGTTCCAAACACAAGTTCAACACACACACATACCTTATTCAGAATACAGCCTGGGTAACTTTCAAAGTCAGAAATGTTTGTAGGTTTATGTACGTAGGTGTTTATTTATTGTGTTTCTATGATGTTTAAACTGAGATGATCCTGACTGAACACCGTCGTGACAGGACGTCTAAGTAGTTCATGTCATATAAAAGGACAGAGACTGACGAATGGAAAAAAAAAACCCACTAACACTTGCCTGATAAGACAGAAAATGTGTTTATACACTTTCCTACCATTACCAGTAAAGTCCTAGTCAATTCACTCAGCGGCTATAGGCAGTAGACATAAAAGTATAGCTTCTTGAAATCCTCAAAACGGTTTCTCAACAGTTGTTCAACACATCAAAATAAGTGTCCTACTGTAAAACACAACAGATTATTAAAAAAAGTGTTTAAAAATATGTTTTAAAGAAATGTACACACACTCTCGAGTACTTGAGTACACTCAAGTAACCTTTTATTTCATAATATTATATTATCTGCAAGTACAGATTTTTTTTTTAAATGATATACTTTTAAGATTTGAAGTACACTACAAGTGTATACTCAATACAATTAAGCACAACTTCTTCACAAGGGCTGCTAATACACAAGTAAATTTATTTGACTATGGGGAAACCCAACATTTTTAACCACTACCATAGAGTGATTAGTGAACTGATAGATTTAACATGTCTTTTGATTATAATCGCAGTGATTTTGTATAAAGACTGAGATTACATATAGTCAGAACTATTTTAATTGCCTACTTTTCCTTTCTGTTCCCTCGTTCTCTTCTTCCTCTCACCTGGTTTCTTTTGGAACACAACATTTGAACACTTTGACAAGGCTTGTGTACATAATCAGCAGCAGCTGGACCTACTGAAGCTGGCAGACGGGCAGGTAGACAGGTTTGCAAACCAGCCAGGTGCACCGTTGTGATCAAACAATGCTTCTGTTTAGTTCTATTCAGCTGTATCTAGGCATTGAATTTGGAAACAGTTTCAACAAGCATTTTCTTGTATAACGATGGCTTGACACATTGTCATTGTGATTTTAAATGCAATAAAATGCCAAAACAAACAATAATCCCAACGCCAGTTGTGTCTGTTCTCAGGAGGGGAAGGCAACAGCGGTGTCACCGGGTTTTCACTGCAGTTCAAGCCAAACAATCTGTCTTACATCAAGCCTACCTAATGTTGACAAGTTGACAAATCCTTAATCTAATTCCAGTGATGAATCGGCATGAAAATGATCCTAATGTTTCGATCCCACCAACAGCACCCTGGAGAAAAGAATAGATTTCTGCAGCCAAACCAAGACTTGGTGGGATGAGATTGTTCATATGTTGTACACACTGATATCTGTCAAACCCAAAGGTTAATTAACTCTGGGGAAACATGAAGTAAAAATGACGTTTCTTAACACAAAAACTATTTTTTTTCCCCCCATCTCACTGCTGCTTCCAGTAAAACCTCCACCAAGAAATCTGAATGAGAAAAATAACACACAAAAAAACTTTAATTAAAGACAGATAAAGAATCAGAAGTTCTCCATATTTCCACAACAAGCCTCTCCAAAGGTGTACATTATTAGCGCAAATGGACCGAGGGCAGTTTAAGCTTCTGTTCCTTCTGATTAGGATTTGGGGTTTTGTGCCGTCTTAATAGTTTACGGCAAACTAATTAAAAACACAATCATTACGGGAGCTGCCCTGGGCTCCTTTACAGACAGAAATAAATAGAGTCGTGTTTGGGAAACTGTGCCTCCCGCCGTGTGCTAAAGGTGAAAGTGTTTTTGTGTGCAGTGAAGTGTGTCGAGGAGATTCGTTTGAATAAGTGTTTTATTCAGGCAGATGAGATAACTGAGCAGTGAAGCAAAACTCCACACTAGTGTCTATACTTATCCTTAAATAAGTCATTTTTAAAAAAAAATAAATAAAAAAAATAAATCTTTGCAATTTTTATACAAATATCAAATTATACACTAGTTTGTGTTGAATAATTACTGCTAGAGAGTCAAATATATTAAAATTCTTTCTGGTACCAATACCAAGTCAATAATTATGATCAGTTTATGGTTTATAAATAATAAATGGCCGATATTAAAATTTTAGATTATTTTGCATATTTAAGCATATTTGTAATGTACAATATGAAAATAAAAGAAACTAGCATGAACAACTACATATGCAAAATAGGCCTTGATCAATACTGATAAAATAGAATTATAAAATTATATATATATATATATATACACACACACACACACACATTTATTGATTTAACATTTATAACAAATCTTTTTTTCCTATTACATATACGTTACACACACTAAATTTATTGCAAACAAAAATCAATATGCAAAGCTATGCTTCAGAATACAAATATAGTGCAAGTGTCGTATAGATTACTCTGTTTTATTGTACTTTTAATCTGTTTTTGTGTTATTTTTGGAGCTTAACAGTGTACATCCCTATTCACTGAAAGGAGCAGCAGAAACATTCTGCCTAACATTTTTTTTTTGTTCCACAGAAGAAAGTTTGTCCTGTGGGCTTGGAAACAATGGCTAAAAATTTAATCATAAGTGCCAGATTTGAAACAAAAATAGTGCAAGATTTCAAAAGTCTCACTTTTGCTGCAATCCATTTTTATAGCAACGAAACTCAGTAAGTTTCTCTCATGGGTCTGGTTTTGTGGGTGTGTGTGTGTGAACGTGTGTATTTAGGCAGGCCCAGCAGGTTTTGTAGTTTATTGACCTGATCATTCTGCTAGGGAATTACTGTCTGATATGCGAGTGTGTGCGCTGTTGTACGTGTGTGTGTCGGCACGGCAGAGCAAATATTGACATTCATCTCTCTAGCTACATTTTTCCCGGGTGCCACTTTAATTGGCCCGGAGAAAGTCACCACAAATAAATGAAAGCTGACTCTCTAAAAGCTTGTGCTAAATGAAATATTTTTTTTCTCCCCATTGTTCGCACCACCTTCTCACGCTTCCCCACCTCCCTCCATCCGTGAGAAATCTCAAGCCTTTTCCTCTGAGGTAAATAATGACTTAATACAGCCAGATAAAGCAGAGAAATAATGAAATAGCAAATTGCCATTTGTTTCTCTTTTATACGCCGTTCTCTGTTTGACTTGAAGAGTTCAGGGGTGAGAGAGTTGCTAGCTGTTGCAGCAGAGTACACACAGTGAGTTTGTCCCTGTCAGTTTTATCACTGTTTTGACAGGAGTGACATTAGTAAAGACACAGACATGAATGTGTCTGAGTTTTACAACAAGGGCCGAGCAAAACAGACAGCTGGTAGCACAGTTACCAAGACAGATGCAATCTCTTCAGCTACAGAGCCCTGCAGGGAAAAAAAACAAACAAACAAACAAACAAAAAAAACAGCTTAAACCAGCCTGAGGTGGCTTTCCTAGTCTGGGTTAAGGTGGTTTGTTTTGACTGGAAGACCAGCTGGCAGAGCAACTAAACCAGATAAACACCAGCTTGGACTGGCTGGAAGACCATCTTCCAAAAGCTTTTTTTTTTTTTTGGCTATACTAGTCCTGGATCTATAGCCATTATATATGTACACAAGCTTCACTTCACAAACTGTCACTCATGCTCATGTTTTTAAGCTCCTGACTGCTCTGATTAAAGCACATTTAATCTCCTGAAGTTTCTTACAGATTTAAAGGTTAAAGCTTTTTTACTGTTAACACATTTCTGACAGTTTTTTTTAAAGAATAATTTTTAGTATTTCAAGAACAAAGAGACTAAAACTGACAGTAAGAATCTTCATATAGAATTGAGAATCATGGATTTCATACAAAATGGAGAAGCGTGAAGAATGACTTCATAGCATTTAGTAGTTCAGGGTCTATTGTGAACTCCAAGTGATTAAATATGCTTTAATCTGTCAAGTTAGACATTTCAAACCCACATGTGATATGAAAGCCCAGAATAAACAAGCTTGCATGACTGACTGAAAGACTGATTTAAAGTAAGCAGATGTAGTCTTTAGGGCCAACTTTTATATTAAATAGCTCACTTCATCATTTTAGGTTTTGTGTAAAGGCCACTTATATAATGATAGGCAAGTTTTTTCACCAAAACCAGGTCTTTTTTTTTTTTTTTGCTGCTGTGCCTTTAACACTGTTAGGCTCTCCTAATATGTGAATAGCTGACACTATGCTTGTACTGCCCTGTCTTTCAATAATGACGTGTTTGCAAATCCTTCATCATAATATGACAGGTTCACACTGAAATATGTCACACAGACAGAAGGATATGCAGAGCAGTAGGTGCTACATCACAAGCATGGCCAGCACGTTATAGTACATTTAGTACTTTTTTTTCCAAGGATCATTTTAAAATGTTGGAATGTGTAGAGACACTGTTAAAAACAGTATTTGGCAACTTATATGTATTCAGAAGGACATGTAGAGCTGTAGGTGCAACACAAGCCTCAATGTTTTTCAGTACTCAAACTGGCCAGTATGTTTTCATAGTACATTTAACACTTATATTTTCAAGGATGATGTAAAAATATAATTTTATATTCTCATTTAATAGCTGACAGACATCTGACAACACAGTGGACTTTGGCTCAAGGACTGAAGTGAGGCCTTGGATAATGCTAGAATCAGTGAAGGTCCCACGCCAAAGTGTCTTGTGGGCTTTCTTACCTAATCCTCTGAAACTAACCCTCCGCTCTGCTCTGATCTCATCCGTCATTGCAACATCTCCAAATACCACTCTGGTCAAATTTGAATGGCTCCTAATTTAGTAGTCAACAGCTTTGAAGGTCACCAAATCTTTGTTCAGCTGGTCTTCTTGGCAAGATTCTCTAATAAACTTTGACCTTTGTGGATGAGCAACTACTTATGGAAATCAAAGGCAGACATGCTGTTGATAGGTTAAGAGAGATCATGTCTCAGGAGAACATGAGAACAACACTTTCTGAATGCCTTTTGACGTCAGGTTTTATTGAGTGCAGCAGGGCCAAATTTCTTCAGTTTTTTTTTAAAGTTTTTAAATTTAGTGTAATTTTAAAGTTTTCAGATTTTCAGAATAAATGTTAATGAACTGATTAAAGGGGTTGATAAAATATGATGCTATTTTAAAGATCATTATTTTGTGTATTTGGTCAAACAGAATATGTTGACATGCTTTAATGTTCAAAAAACATATTATTTTTCAAATACTCTACATTATTGTAGTTCCTCTGTGCCCCACCTCTCTCAAACGCGTGGTTTTCTACAAAGCTCCTCCTTCCAACAAGTGCAGTCTGCTCTGATTGGCCAACTGACCCAGTGCATTGTGATCGGCCGAACACCACGAGCACGCGTCGGAAATGTAACGCCCCTTACCATAATAGCTTCAGCTTTCCGGTTACTTTTATCAGTTCAAGCCCGAAAGGGGAACAGAGTCGCGTGACAGATCACAGTGATGATGCTTGTATGTATTTGCAGTACACAAGCTGCGGTTAAGACGATTTCTGACGGGCTGTACACTCCGCTGTGATGTGACCCTGTTCCCCTCACACACACACACACACACTTGACGCGTTACACGCAAAACTCTGCATTTGAACAGTCAACAGCAAATACTTGAACTAATAACAAAACATACTTAGTCGCTGATTCAGAAGCGCCAGACTGTCATAGCAAAGTCGGAATTGACCCTTTTTTTTTTTTTTAGAAATAGCCTTCATGTATAGCCAGCCTTGTACTCTACTAGGTTCACGAATCTGTCGTCCATAAAATGCGTTGCACAAATTCGAACATTTGGGTTGCGCTGTTGTGTTGTAAACAAATCTTAACCAATGATTCCTAATTGCATCTACTTTCAGAAGGCCAAATGAAGTGCTTTTGCTTTCGCATAGAAACACACAGCGTCTCCCTGACATGGCTGCATCAACACTACTGCGGTTACTGAAACCACGCCACTAGCCACTTCTTTCTTTGCATGAACATTTGGGCGGCATTACGCAAATATTTCCACATCGTGACGTAGACGTGGCGGCGTGTTTGAATGAGCCGTTTTAACGGGGTGTGGATGAGTCTTAACTTTTAGAAAGAATATCTCTTTGGGTTTGAGACTTTAGTCTTTGCAACTTTAGGGATCTCATCTATGCACGAGCAGCTTGTAACACTCCAAAGAGAAAGGAAAACTTGAAATCGAATCATATGAGCCCTTTAAACTGATATATTTATTTTAAATAAAAAATGACAATATTGTTAGAAATACATGACCTCATAAAGGTAATAAATAAATAAAATTTAATTTCGGACATGAGCTATCAGATTGGAGCAAATGAAAAGCGATTTATTGCTTGTTTTATTCACCTGGTTAGGAAATAAATTTGAGCTGAACACTTTTTTTTTATTATTATTCCAAAGACCAGAAAAAAAAACTGATAGTGGGGAAATATTACCTGATTTATTGTCTTGAAACACCCTAAAAATGAAGTGGAACTTGTGTAGGTTTGATTCGTTTACATTAAAGCTAATCATGACTTGTATAGCACTTTACTGAATGAGTTACAGTTTAGCTTTAGACTCTCATATGATGAGACAACTGAGGAATGCAGACTGGAAATAAAGAGTTGTTTGCTGTGCAGGGACTCAAACATTTACTGGAAAGAAATTCTGTAACTGTTCTCCTCTTTCTCTTCCCTTAATGGCCCTGATGAGCGCACACACACTTACAAACACACACGTACACACAGAGAGACACACAACCACCGCCACTGACCAATTTTCTCTTTCAAGAGACAGACAGACACATTTGGTCTCCAGGGTAACCTAGCTTTTGTCTATCTCGTTGCCAGGTGACTGGTTGTCATAGAATCTAGACATGTACATTTATTATTTGATACGAATCTCCAGCTGTTCAGCTGTACTTTTTCTCTGTCAGTCTTTCTCAATATTTGTCCTCCTGTCACAATATTTCTTCATTTTATCACTTTAATTTTTTTCTTCTACATTTTGTCGCTTTAAAGAATGCCAAGACAAATGGCATAAAAAAATTATCATTCAGAACTCTGTATCATCACGCTTCAGGATTTCTTTCAGAGGAACCTAGCAAAAAAAAAAAAAGGCAGACAGCCAGATAGAATGCTAGATAGATAGATAGATAGATAGATAGATAGAATGCAAGATAGATAGATAGAACAACAACAACGGAACAATAAATAGACACTGATAGAACGATAGATAGATAAATAGACAGAATGATAGATAGATAGATAGATAGAACAACAGAACGATAAATAGACAACGATAGAACGATAGAATGATAGACAGATAGAACGATGAATAGAATGACAGAATGAAAGAACGATAGATAGATAGATAGATAGATAGATAGATAGATAGGCAGGATGACAGAATGATAGAACGATAGATCGATAGATCGAATGAAAGAATGATAGATAGATAGATAGATAGATAGATAGATAGAACAATAGATCGATCGATAGAACAATAGATAGAATGAAAGAACAATGCATAGATAGATAGATAGATAGATAGATAGAACAACAGAACGATAAATAGACAACGATAGAACGATAGAATGATAGATAGAACGATAAATAGAATGATAGAACGATAGATAGATTGATAGATAGATAGATAGATAGATAGATAGATAGATAGATAGAATGAAAGAATGATAGAACGATAGATTGATAGAACGACAGAACAATAGCATGATAGAATGCTAGAATGCTAGATAGATAGAATGACAGAACGATAGATAGATAGATAGAACAATAGATCGATCGATAGAACGATAGAACAATAGATAGAATGATAGAACGGTAAATAGACAGAATGACAGAATGATAGATAGATAGATACATAGATAGATACATAGATAGACAGATAGATAGATAGAACGATAAATAGACAGAATGACAGAACGATAGATAGATAGATAGATAGATAGATGGATGTCAGAAACACTCATGAGCCTTTAGAATCATTGTGTCTCTGGAATGTGTGTGTGTGTGTGTGTGTATGTGTTTGTGAAGGCATGTCTGCCCTTCAACTGACACAGTTTAGAGGGAGCTGAGAGTAGTTGGGTAAATTTGGCTAATTCTGCTGATGTGCCGGGGGAGAGAAACACACTCCAGCTGACTGAACTGGGTTAGTATTAAATGTAGGGCAAAGTTCCAAACCAAAACTACCACACACGCACGCACACACACACACACACACACACACACACACGCACGCACGCACGCACACACACACACACACAGAAACACTTTTCTAAATGCAAATTGCAGCTGGTGCGCATTGGATACAAAGACAAAACAGAGTGTCCGTGCCACACACTCTCTTTCACAAACACACATTAACAATCACATGCACCAAGCTGGCATAAACATACACAAACACACAAGACCTCTCACACAAGTAAACTTTCTCGGGATCCATGTTCTTCTGATTGTCTGTTGTGTAAATATTTACCTTAACACTCTCCAAATTCCCAGGTCCCTTCATCTGGCCCACCATTTCCCCCGCGCTCCTAATGTGGAAAGAGCCGCAATCACACACACACACACACACACTGTTTACCTCATCCTCAAAATAAAATACACACTGCTAATGAGAGCGCGAGACAGAGAGAGCACACTTAGACGTACAAAGACAAATTCACAAAGACGTGTACTCACACACACCACAAACAGATCTGCAACACACACGCAACACTCGCGCAAGTGAAGAGATACAAATGCATTTGGACAAACTACTGAAGCAGCAACAGCAAACCGGATTCAGTGGGGAACAGAAGCTACCCTGACATAACACTTCTGCTCAAAGAACAGCAGCACAGTATTCCAGCTCACATCATTTACTGAAAATGGATAAATGCAAATAGATTATATAAAACATTCATTTATGTCCTACTGCGATGATACTTCATAGCATGAGATCTTTGAAGAATAACTGCTTCAATAAAGCCTCAAAATGACCTCAAAATAATTCATAAATAAAGCCACGAAAAATCTAAACCACTTACAGGCTCTTACAAAAAATACATTGAAGTCAGTGTCAATATACCGTTTACTTTTTTAATGCACGTTGTTGGTATTATTATTCTTGATTTATTGGTGCACAATATTTCAAATTTAAAAGAAAAATTTAGGAAAACATTTTCATAAACTTTAATCAAAAATGAATGTCTTGTTCTGCCTCAAAAATCGTGAGGGGATACAATCAGAAGAAATTGTGACCAAAAAGTTGACCAAATGTTTGAAAAGTATGAAAAAACAATTATCAACAAATGTCAGATGAAGATGGTCTGATAGAGAATATTCATTTCACTAGAATGTTTTACAGTGGAAAAACCTCTAAAAATCTTTTTTCAGACATCAGTTCATGAGTTCAAAAGTGAGATTTCACAATATAGCACCTCTCATACCTTAAATAAGAAATAGCCGCACTGTGCGTGGAGGTGCTGAACACACTGCAGAGAGGCATGAACTTCAAACAAGGCTGCGAAAACAGACGGAGGGCATGACGGGGAGACAGCGGACTGCAGAAAGACAGGGGAAACAGAGACACGGGAGACAACACAGAGATAGGGGACTCCAGAGGGACATTCAGCCCCCTGGACCAATAATACACGCAGACAGGGTTAATGTCACACAGGGCATGATTGGAACTCTGCGCTTATGGGAAACGCTGACCTTTTAGAGAGAATGAGAGAAAGGGAAGAGGGAAAGCGAGAGAGAGGGAGTGTGTGTTTGGAGCTGTAAAGTCAGTCAAAGACAGCTGGGGTTCCTTTGAACAGCAAGAGTCAGCAAATATGTGTCTCTGTGTCCAATGTATGACTAGAGGGTTGAGTTACAGCACATCTTCTGCTGGGGTGGGGAAGTGTCCATGTGCAGGGAATCTGCCCTAGTGTGCTGCTGGGTTTTTTTTTTTTTAGCAAATATAATCAAGTTGATAATTATTTTCAGTAAAAATAAAATAAAAATAAAACACTAAAAACGTAATATTTTTAAAGGGGTCATATGATGCGATTTCAAGTTTATGCACTTTAAGAAAACAAGCATGCATAATAAACATGGGATCTATGATACCAATGATACTAACAAGTAATTTTATGATAAAACTGGTACTTTTTTGTCAAATTTAAAGCTTGACAGCATCCCTTTGACTGCCATTGGATGGAAAAGAGCATAAACATTCAGCCTCACACTTCCAAAGAATAAAGCAAGTCATATGGGCTTGGAATGATGATTAGTGATGATTTTCACTTTTGGGTGAACTAACCCTTTAACCAGATCTACACTTAAACCCTAATCCACTCTTCAACTTCAGCTGCCCTCAGCGACATTTTATAATCCTAAGTTTATGTTACTACTCAGGCTTCAGAAAACACAGGGCGTGAGACACTAAAGAAGTCCAAGTCTGTGTTTTTATGTGTGTGAGGAGAGAGTTATGCAAGTTCATTGGTCATTAACAGTTTCTTCACCTCCAAAAGCCTCTCTACACTCCTCCAAATCTAAACACGCACAACTATTACCTTCATAAATCCCTGCGCTTTCTGCCACAAACTCCCCCTTTCAAAAACAAATGTTCTCTCTCACCGTCACACACACATACACACGCAGACACGGCCATGGTTCACTGGCTCTGTGCACAGCCTTCCCTGTATCTTTTTGTCTGAGGGCCGCCAGGTTTTGTTTTGTAAGGAGAAATAACAAAAAGCGACCCCCTATTCCTTGACCTACACCGCCTCCTCGCCGCTCTAAACCCCTCACACACATTCCACACAGTGCCCGGGTCAAAGGCCACGCCAAGCACAATAACGAGTTAAAAAGGAAAGGGACAGACTGGGTGAAATTCATTCACATCTCAAATCCAGCTCAGCAGAGAAAGTGGGAAATAGAGAGAGAGAGAGAGTTTGAGGGAATGCACTTTGGGGACTGTATTCTTTGTCTAAATGAGCTGAGGGATACTAATCACATGTATCTGAGGAGAATTCACCCGACCTTTAGCGTTCTACAGAAATGTCTACAAAAACAGCATCAGCAGAAGCTGATTGTGAGGCTGACAGTATAGAGTTTATATATAACCGCCTGGTTCTGGAAGTATTTTCTCAGTAATTTTGAACATTTCAAAAGCATTGAAACAAATCAACACCAAAGGAAAAAAAAAAAAGAATCATGCAAACATAGATTCTTCTTTTGAGTAATTATTTGTGAATATTGTAAAAGTACGTTCAAAATAGTATGAATTACCTCATATAGTACCTCATTCATAATGCTGTCATTGTCATGTGACCAAACAGCATCAGTTTCATTTACAAATGAAAAAAGTAAAAGTAAACAAAAGTACAAGAGGCTCATATGCAAGAAAGAGGAAACATTTCAAATCAAAATGGCTGCTCTGCTAAAGTATGGCTTCCTAGCATAATAGTCAACAAATGTGACTTAAAATGGTTCAAATAAATAAATTCTGTTCGGTTTCTATTATGCGGACATACTTTAGTTGACAAATCTGGTCAAGTATGAAAAATACGTTGTTAAATGAGTGTACAGCCTACCAGGTTTTGAACATGTCTCCTCTGAAGACTGCAATGATGTCACTTCCTCTTGATCATATAATTTAAAGAGACATTCATTATTATTTTGAGGTAAATAATTGGTGTTTTTTCATATAAATTTATCTAGTATACACATTAGTAAGTTATGGTGTTTATCTTTTTTCCCCCAGAAATATTTAAACAGAATTTCTATGACTGGCTATACATGTCAAAATAAACATAGTCCTTTGAAATATAAAATATACAATTACATATTATTTATAGGCCAATTATAATTTTATTATTCATTTTTAAGTTTCATTTCTAGCATGCAAATTTAAATATTGCTTAATATGAACATCATTTGTTTGTTACTTCACATTAGTTAAAATTACTTATAGCTAGCCTGCAAATACTGTACTCACCATAAATCTTCTTGCTGCAATACAATTCTAAGCTAACAGCAAATTCTCTGACTTCTCTCTCTCTCTTGCATTGTGGGTAATGAAGTACTTCTCTGGGAATTCAGCACTGGGATTTTATAGTTAAAATTACACTGACTGGTAGCTTTACAGAAGCATACTATATATAAACATATGAGCAGAAGCATAAAAATGTTTAACAGCCTCTCTGCGCTCACTGTAGGTCTGTCTTGAAATTTTATTTTATGTTAAATCAATTTCTCTATGGAGACTTTAAATGGGATTTTTACTTCCGGAAGCAGTCTGGTGCGCTTTATTGTCTGTATTGTGTGTGTGAGGGCACAATCATGAGGGCCCTTGTGTGAGAGAATGTGTGTACTTGTTGAAATAAGTATGTGGGAGAAAGTAAGATAATTAAAAGCTGTTGTGGTCTCTGCGCAGAGCGTGTCTCTAGAGGAAGATGCTAATCTTTATGACTGTGTGTGTGTGTGACCTGTGTCTCTTAGGGAGGATGTCTGTTCTGATGGAATGCTGACCTAGAAACCAGAGCATGGATAATCCTGACAAGATCACAAATCTCATTCTGTCACCAAAGGGATGATGTGTGTGAGTGTATTTGCAGTTGTGTAGGAAGATAATGAAGATTACATTTTATTGCTCTGTTCCAAAACCTAGTGAGTTGTCTTTGGAGACAGCATTTTTAGATCATCAATGGTGCTCTGCTGAATGCAGGTAACTTAGTTGTGCTGCCTAAGTTCTAAATTCTAAAATTCACCTACATTATAAAAAGCAGCAGTGCATGTTTTCTTTGCGATGAAGGTGATAAATGAACTGCAACAAGCTCAGTAGAATAAATAAATAAATTCAGGATGGCAAATGATGCAAGAGAAATGTTGATTATAAATAAATGTATAGTTCAATTCAACACTTATCCAGCACAATTAAATTCAACACAATTATCCCGCTAACAATGTTTGGTCTCCAGAATGTTCTTGGAACATAGAAAGTTCTATGTTTGCTGAGTAAAAACTGATCATTTTGACCATTATTTGTGCTTCCTGTGTTGTCTAGGCTTATAAGAATTGTGATATTAGCTTAGCAGCTAAATTCTGTTTAAATCAATTGCAAATTCAGTGTTTAATGTTGAGTGCTCCCTGCTGCTGATTAGGTATGTTTTGAAGCTGGTCATGTGCTGGTCCTAAGCAACTAGCTCCTGCTTAGGACCTGCTCAGGACCAAGTAAGGACCAGCTTAAACCAGCTCAAACCAGCTGCCATGCTTCAAAATATACCTAACTAGCATATGCTGTTTTTGTTTTCAACAGGGCGTGTTCCTAATAAAAATAATCAAATGAGAACCATAAACTAACATTACTGGAATATGCTGGAAAATGTACTATTTTGTCCATTATTTGTGCGTACTATGCTTATGAGTGAATGATTGTGCTATTAGCTTAGCAACATGCTTACATCAAATGCTGTTCAGATCAATTTTGAATATCTGCTATTTGTGTGTAAAGTTGTAGAGCACTTGGTGATTCCGTCACATTTAGAATGTTGCCTATGTAGGCAGTAGACTGGAAAGAAGCTCACTAGATTTAGGACCAGAGCTTATGTGTGTGTATGTTGCAAAATAACCCACTTTTTCCACATATTACGTGTGCGTGCTAGTATTGCTAATATATGTGTGTATGTGATGTATTGATGGTACACAGATGGTGTGAAATCTGTTCATGTGGTTTAAAAAAAGCAAAGCTAGTCCTGGTATGTGTCAGAATATCAACAAAACTTTACAGCAGTGTGTGTGTGTGTGTGTGTGTGTGTGTGTGTGTGTTGACAGTTATGCAAATACTGAAAGGGAGCCTAGTGTGTAACATTTAAGTTTGTGATTAATGTAAGACCAGCTCCAGTGGATGTACGGGTCAATAAACAGAAGAATTTGAAGGGCGCACACCATATACGCAAACCAAAAGATTCAATGCTAACCTCTCGCTTCCAGCCAACCCTCCAATTCACTGGCGAACTCTCCGCACACACAAACAGCCGAATGAAAACAAACACGGGCACACACAGTTATGCTATCTATGAGGCCCAGACGGACCCTCTCCCCTCAGGCGGCCATTAGCAGAGCGAAGGTGAGTTTCAGAGAAAGAGGAGTACACACCATATGATACGACCTGTCAATCACACGCAGAGCCTCAGAGGAGTATGGGAAAATATTTCTGCATTTAAATTTGACTATAATGTCATATTGTGCTGGAACCGCTTTAATAATGCTACGGATTTGGGCAGAAGCGTCTGTCGGTGGAGAGGGGTACAGATTCTGAATAAATATTTGAATCGAAGGGATCCGTTTAATCTCCTGGTGAATGAACCGAGAGAAAATGAATGATTATGAAACTGATAACGTAACAATGTCTCGAATCAAAGCAAGTGTGTCCAAATGCGCTTGTGCTTCTGTCTTAACAGCTTCGTCTCTGACAGCCTGTCAGTGGCCTGCTGGCGTGGATATTATTGGACTGAAAAACAACTCTATCACACTCCGCCAGAGTCTGTTTCACGAACAAACAGACGCTCAAATGCAGCAGCCGTCGGTTCTTACGACTATACTGTGAAGGGTCATGTGGGGTTTTGGTAGTGAGGGGTTTTTACGGCGCCTGTCAAAGTGCCCAGTTGATTTAGTGTCCGGACTTGACGGGGGCAACACATCAAACACTGATACAGAGAGATGAACCAAGAAGGAAGACAGAATGAACGAACGAAACCGGGAGGGGAAGGGAGTGATTGTGCCATTAAAATGCCAGTGATGTCATCCAGCACTTATTATGAGCCAGCAGCGAACCGTATCGAGTCAATGGACAAACAGAGTAACAACAGAGGTGGAATGTGGGAAGATATTATGAGATCAAGTGAGCGAGAAGGAATAAGTAAAGAGGGAAATCTAACAAAGGAATGCCAAAAACAGCATAAAACAACAAGTAGTGGTAAAAACACCCTCTGGGAGGTTTGAGAACAACTGATATTAAGGTGAATGATAGCCACGATAAACCAGCTCAGAGGCGAGTTTTTTAGTTTTATCAGGGAGTTTTACTGCATGGAATGTAATCTTTATTTGATAGAGTGTCTGGGTTGGAAAGAGAGAGAAAAGAGAGAAAAAGAGACTAAGGGAACAGGTGCACCAAACAGTTTTCCCCCAGTGTCTAATCTCAACATCTTTTAAACATATTAACATTTATTTAACATTGCCTCAGTGTTTTTATAACATAGTCCGAACATCAACTCCTGATGATTTTTAAAACACTGAAAAAGTCAGCATTGTTTATAGAAATACTGTTGAGCTAGTTAGAAACAGTCTTTATCACAACTCAGTATCAAGGCATCTCAAATTATGAAATTAGGTTAGCTGACAAATGTAAACAAATAAAAGTGTAACAACCAGTACTGAATGACTATGTAAAATGCTAAAACAGGGTTTGGTGTCATTGTGTGGTCACTATTGGAATTTTTTGGGAGGTATTGAAATGCTTTGGGTGGCTTAGGTCAACATTAACCAGGCCAGATGGCTCGCCTTTGCTAAACAGAGAAGCTGGACAAAGAAAAAACTAAATCCGGCCTAACCCATGGCCTGGCTAGGCGAGGAAGTGCTTTACATCTTTTAAAATTTAGGCAGCAGATTATACCACATGATGCTGGTGTGAAGGAGAAATTATACATTTACAAAGAAACACCAAAAAAAAAAAAAAAAGTATGAAAAAGCCTGACAATGGTTCCTTCAGGCTTGCAGGGGGCAGTAGTTCAGAAATGCATCTCTCTTGAATACCAAAGTATAAAAACTCATTCAAATAATGACACAACAGTCTCTTGCTGCATCCAAAATCGCATACTTTCCTACTATATAGCAAGCGAAAAAGAGTATGGGACAAATTCACAACACTCATAAAACAGTAGGGAAAAGGTATCTGGATGACCTGCTACTTCTGGCAAGATTCTGAAGCATGCATATGACGGACACTCTCCCATGAGGCCACGGGGGAGGATTTGTGAATGGCAGTGAAGCAAAGCAACTTTCATATATGTAGTACATCGAGTTGACATTCATACTATATAGAACACACTTTTTTAGTGGTCGAAGTAATTACTTATTAAAAATAAGTACCTACTCAAGAGAGTATGCGATTTCGGACGCAGCCATTGTAAATGGTTGTGCTCCAGAAAAAGAAAAAAAAAATCTGGAATATATATCATAAGTATCAATTATTTCGCAGACATAACTCAAAAACAAAGCGGAATAAAGTTCTGCTCGTAGATATTCAATTTACTTGCTACTAAAAATCAATGTCTTTCGAAGATTTTATGCCTTAAGTGATTTAAACACATACAGGATGACCAGTGTAGTCTGATTCCCAAATTCCCAAATTCTGCTTACTTAAAAGTTATTATTTTTGTTATTTTCATCTTAAGGCTCGTGTGACAACTCAGTGTGGTTCCCGACTCAATATTCATATGACAATGCGCAGATAAAGATACACATTGTTTTTTTTGCAATTGGTGGTATTTTATAAAAACAAATTAATGATGTTAAAAATATGTTGAAAACTGAAAATCTTACCACTTTTTTGACATGTTTAGTTTTTTATTTAATACACAGTTAGGACTAATTATTGGATTCAATTTATGTCACCATTAAAAACTGAAAAGTCCATCATTTGGTAACAGACTGATAAGGACAGTAAATGCAATAAAAAAATCACATCCAAATGTCTTTTTTTCAGAAGTACTGAAAGAATAGTCAATGGAGCAGTTAAGGGGAATCAGAACCACAATTGATAATTCCTTACAGTTCCCAATGCTAGTTACCATCGAAGGTTACCACAGACACAAGCAGGGTAGGTTGGATAAAACTGCATTTGTTTTTCCTTCATTTAGATTACTCTCATTTGCTCAATCTACAAACGAATTAACACTGTCGAAAGTAATGAAATGGGAAGAACAAAAACATAAAAAAATACATTAACAGAAATAAGTATATTGATAAGGTGCCATTTCTGGTTGTTAGTCATTTGTGGTAATGACAGCAAGAAATCCTTAAATCAACACGGACAGAGAGAAGTCTGAACCAGAAAGCTCAGTTCACTCCGGCCGGTAACATACTGTCTCTTCTTACATCTCACGATGATGTCATGTCTCATCCAGTGAAATAACTCAGGTGAACCTTGGACCTGAAGCCTCAAGCTGGCACAGGGTGATAATGTCAGAGATGGTTTGGAGACATTGCCCAAAATGTGATAATGAGAGTCGAGACAAGATTGTAACCAAGCAACGAATATGTGTAACACTCAAGAGGATGTGGAGAGTTTGTGATTGCACAGTTGCATTGGCTGTCTTAGTCCTACTGTCTTCGGCCTGAACCACAATGCTCTGAGCAACATATCAACGCACAGCTGGAGTCCATCTAGGGGGTTAACACATGAAAACACAAACTGCTGTAATGTGGATGTGCGTGTTAAGTGTGTATAATTTGGCATTGTGTGTCTAGGGTAAGTGAGCAGTTTATCATGGCGTACACAGTACTTCAAAAGGCAGGGCAAAGAGCGAGAAGCCCTCAAATCATCATGAGTGAAGGACTCCCGCGCTGCGCTGTGGGGTTTTTCTTAACTTTGACCTCCATCCTCTTGGAAATCTCAGAAGAGTCTCCATCTGAAACGGTCGATCATCCGTCTACACCTCCTCCACATGCGATTCCTGCTGCTTAAACATAAAAATGTTTAAAAAACCTCAAAAACAAACAACCGGGCGCTGAGGAGTTGCAATAGGAAGCTGATGAAGTGGAAGGAATGAAAAACTGTTTCTTTGATGCTTAATAAATAAATCAGATGGAGGTCCGAGTTCAGAGAAGACAAACATTTACAATCAGATGAACTGAGAAAAACAAAATAAAGAGGGGCGAATTCACTAAACAGTTGCACCACTTTTGCGCCCGGTGCACACGGAGTCTCATTCACTAGCCACCCACAATCCAGTTTAACAAGTGCTTTGTGCGATGGAATAGTGTTTAAAAAATTTCAGTGAATTATTAAAATTATTTTCTCCTTTTCCGCGCAAACAAGCCTCCTTTCTATGCAAATCAGCCTTATTTTAGAATGCACAAACATTCTATAATAGATCCAACTAAGCCAAAAAAGCTTGATTCTGCTAACTACACGATTGTTCCAAAGTGTCTTCACCAGATCCCATCAGAAGACATCTGGTATCCAAAACCGCCTAAAAAAGGCGCAAATGAGCTAATATTTAAAAAAGATGATTGTGTAAAATGTCTAATGACAATGGCAACGTTAATTCATCAAATGATGATCAAATAATGAGAAAAGCTTTTGAAATGGAAACATATCTAGTCAAAACCGTTTTTGGCATTTTAAAGAGTCTTGAAGGGTCTGGATCTTCGCGATACTGTACAGTCCCAGTAAAGTACACCAGATTGCACCAGTCTGCAGGCAGCGAATTGTGGCGTGGAGATGGTGTTTAGATCTTTTGGGTGTGTTTTTATTGTTACCGGATTTCATTTAGTGAATAGACCACTAATGCATGTGCAAATAAACGACGCAATCAGCTAGTGCACTTTCTTAGTGAATTTCCCCCCGGAGGGTAAAAATGTAAGAAGTACTTATATTATTTATACAGGTATTCTTTTTTATGGATCACTCTCTACTGTTTGGTTTTGAGGATAAGCACAATAACTCAATTTCAACCATCAGAATGGACATGTAAACTCATCTCCAACAAGCGTGTGACGTACATTCACTTGCACCTGAATACATGTGAAATCCGTGATCCACCCGCCTCAGACACACATACACACACTTGTAAATAAATGCTATGACATAAAAGCTGGATTTACCACTTTCCTAGAACACAACTTTACATCCAAGTTCTAGTATCGCGTATAGGCTCTTAAATATAGAGTCACTTGGACACACAGCGCATGTGTGTGAGGTACCATAAATTCTGGATGGGTTGTCTGCGTGTTCGCTGATCTCATACTTTGTAGTAAATATTGGCTGGACTCTGAGGAGGCATCTCTTGAACGATGTAGACAGGGTGTCCGTAATCGCCGCTGACTTTTTCGTAATGGGGGCAGTACGCGGAGTCAGAGGTCCGCAAGGGAATGATGATATCACTGGGCTCTGAGCCATTATTGTTGCCCCCGCCGGCCCCCGTAGCCGCCCCGCAGGAGCTGCCTCTCTTTGGGGTAAGAGAGGAGAGCGTAAGGGCTGGGTGGTGAGTTTCAGAGTGCTTGGCTTTCCGTCGCCGGTAACACACGACAGCGATCACTACGGTGATCAGGAGGATGAAGGCTCCCCCAGCACCGCCGGCGATTAGGGCGATGTTAGAGACAGAGACAGCGCCGCTGTCTCCCCTCTCTCCGGCCTCACCTCCATCACCTGCTTTAGAGCCACTTTCTGTATCTGAAACAGAAAAGAGCTGATAAATCAAGGACCCGACTTCTGAAGCTCACTTGCTTTTCGGATTTATCTTCTACGACAAACATCCTGATAGTATTTAGATTAGATTCGATTTAATCCACAACTAGCTTTGATTTCAGCCGGCTTGAGTACAAATGTGCCTTGTGTTTGGCTTCAACGCTGCTGGTTTCTCAAATATTTACCTTATGGAGATCAACCAGTGCAGTCTAAGCCTCCAAGAAATTAAAAAAAAAAAATCAATTACAAAATGCACTAGACAGTGCGTTAACATGACAACAGATTCATATGCATATCTATGGCATCAAGGTTAATACGTAAATACAGTTGAAAGAAATAACAACGCTGTAAAAAAAAGAAAGAAAAAAAGTTGTTTCAACTTAAAATAATTTGTTACCCCGCTGACTTAAAATTTTTAGTTAAGTTGTCCCTTAAATTAACACTGAGTAACTTAAAATTTCAAGCTGACTAAACTAAAAATTTTAAGTCAGCGGGGTAACAAATTATTTTAAGTTGAAAACTTTTTGAAACAATTTTTTTTTTTTTACAGTGAATTATCAACAATTTTCATAATAAAAATTGTTTACTTGGGATCTTTCTGAACCTGGTTTAACATTCTATTTTAGTTATTATTTATATACTATTACAATATTTATTATTATTTTGAATAAGCTTTTATTATTTTTGGATTTAATTTTAATTTTAGTTATTTTGACATGCTTTTTATTTTTATTTTGCTTTAATACAAAATTATTTCAGTAGAGATTTAGAAAAGTTTATTGTTAAATTTGTTTTATTTGAGTAATTTTACTTAATTTTTTTAGTTTAATTTTTTCATCTAATATTTATGTTTTATTTCAGCTTCATTTCAATGAACAAAAATGGCTTTTTAATAGTTAGTTTTAGTTCATTTACAAACACGCAATTCGCAACTCGCATGAGATTTATACATCAACAGAAACTTCACAAAAATCTGCTGTAGTTGTCACAAGTCTTTTAAAACACAACAAAAATAAAGACAAAAATGAAAAGGATAATGCAGAGAAGCATTAGCCATCGCTTAACTGTTTCCTTCAGGCACTAAAACAAAACAGTGTAAAAACTATGTGTAACTGCAAAAAGTCCTTGAATATTTCATGAGTGTGTGTTACTCATGACATACGGAACTGTTATGCTCACAGGGACCCAGGTTTGAGTCTGACTTGGGTCATGTACCCAACCCATTTCCCTTCTCTCTCCCTCCACTTTCCTGTCAACTGTCCACTGTCCTATACAGTAAAGGAAAAAGGCCAATAAAAATAAACAATAAAAAAAAATGAATATTTAATGAAGCAACCATTATTGGTTTGGCTGATTGGCTGTCTGTTGCTAAACATTTTTGCTGTTTCACTCTGTATACTGCTGACACTGCAGTTCTGGGTTAGTACCTCTTCTAGGGCAAGGGTTCATAATCCAGGTGCAGTAACATATTTTCAAAATGACAAAAGTGAAACGTTGCTTAACGCAGGATTAAAAGCGGCCTTAATCCTGGGTTAAAAAAAACCAGATGTTAAGCCAGGGTTAAGCTCATAAGCGAATGTGAAAGTGTCCCGCATTATTTCTGACTCTTACCTGGGATTCTGTTGCTGGGACGGCCTGGATCAGGTTTGGGTTTTGGGGGAAGGCCATATGCAGCTATGAAAGCAAAAAAAAAAAGGGATTATATGATGAAAAACACCCAGAACATTTTGATGCAAAGTTGAATTGCTTCAATTATGAACAGGAGCAAGTGTTTGCTTATATTGACACAATGTTTATTGATTTTTGACTCAGTGCATAGGTTCATTCATTGATGTGTTTTTGGAGGTGATGATGATACTCACTCTGTCCCACTTTGAGAACCAGCTTCATCCCTCGTGTCACACAAACGCCTCCTCTCATGCTGTCGATCCCTTCTTTTGTACCGTCAGAGGTAGCTTTGGAAAAAAAGATGAAAAAACACAATATCAATGTCAAGGTTCTTTCAGTGTGAAATGATGGCTGACTGGAACTCTCTGACTTAGCAATAAAACACTGGTTTATGACTCCCCATTACTTCACAGAAATGTGCAGCCACTCACTCATATAAAGGAAAAGCAAGAATAACTGTGTAACTGGCAATTTCTATGAATACAGAACACACTGGTGACACATTACTTTTTTAATTATTTATCAGAGGCACAAACCCATATTCTTGTTGTGATAACTATGAGACATTCATGACAGACTAACATAACATAACATAACCTAGCATGAAATGTAGCGTTTTTTTTAAACAAATCACATTTCTGTATCCCCGGTAAAACTGTAATTTTAGCAGGTCTCAACTATCAAACAATTAAAATTATACAAGTTTTGATATAATCTGTTCAAGTGACATTTGTTTCATTGTAGTAAGTCAAATTAGATTTATTTTAAACAATACACATTACAAAATAGCTTTTCAGACTGGATTACTATATCATGAAAGCATCATAATTGTGATAGAAAATTAGCTTGTGGTACAAGATTTTAGACTAACCATTTTACTTGAAAGTTACTCCATATTTTTTTCCTAAAATGTAATTTTAAAACTGGTAATTTAAAAAAAAATTCTAAAAACAACATTTAGCTGATTTCCATGTTTCACACACAATCCTAATACCACATGGTTTTCCCGCGAAACCCTAGAAGTAATATCATTTGATTCACTTCTGCAGCATGAGGGCAAATAAATAAACTCAATGCATTTTCTTAATTTTGAGTGCATTCATTAAGCTCAACCTTTATAAACAACTCTGTTTTTGATGTTTGTGATTATACAAAACAAAATCAAATCAGGAAAGTCTCATTTTTTGTAAAAGGGTTGGAAGCTTCACAAATCTTATAAGATGAACAGAAAACAAACAGCTCATGTTATATTTAGTTTTGACCTCTTGCAGTTGATGATCAACATCTTCTGAAGGCTCAGCGCTGCTGTCACTCACCATTTGTTGAAAAATGACTTTATGTAATGTAAATGTACTTTCTAATTAATTTAAGTTAATGTCAGTTTAATGAAGTTCAAATTTATATGAGTTTAATTCAGTCATCATTACCACTTTTGTTGCAAAATATAAGTAAACATTATTGTTGCCAATTAATTAAAAATATTAACTGAATGAATTGCATTAAATGCTGATAAATTAATCAAATCAATTATAAAACAAATTAAAAATCAATTCATTAAATGAAAAATCAATGTTTGCAGAGAACAACCTCCAAAATTAAGATCGTGTCAGTAAATCATTAAATAGACAAACACAAAAAGTTGCTTTGGAAGTCAATATGTTTGTTTTATTTCCATGTCAATGCACATATTTCTTTAAGTTTGTCATTGCGACTGAGGTGGTCGTCCACACAGGATGCGGTCCTGTATGCCAGCACACTTTCTAGCATTGCTCCTTGCCTATTTAGTACTTGCCTCTCTCCAGGCTGCTTTGTGTATAGGAAACTGTCTCTCAGGAATAACAGAGACTCGACCGCAACTATGTTGCTTTTTAACCATGTATACAATCATCCCTCAGCGCACGCACACACACACACACAGTCTCTGAAACACACAGTCATTGCATCTTCCAGCCTTCACATTACTAAATATTTCATAGGTGAGGCGCCTCTCTGAAAAACTTGGTACTTTATCCATGTAAGTCTGAATAACTCAGCATCCAGGCACTGAATACTGCATTCAAACAATGTTCGAGCTCCATCCCCACAGTACAAAGAGCTTCATCTTCAAACTTATTTTCCTTTCCAAATATAAAGGCAGTTCATGAGGACGATATTGAATTCTTCATTGCAGAAACACTTTCTATTCGATCCATTCAATATTTCATTGAACCCCTGAATGACACACCGTAGTTAATCTGCAGCGCTCGGAAACCACGGCGCTCACGTTACAAAGACTTTTCCCATCCAAAATACCTCGATTATTACGTTCTTAGGAAAACATTACGGCAGACGGCCGAGGAGCACATGACGACGAGGGGTGCCAGCAAACATTCAATAGTTTTTCTGCTTGAGGGTAACACTTTTATTTTTTTTGTGAAGCTTGATAACAAGGAAGTGAGGCTGGGCTCCATATTGGCTAATGGATTTGTTTATGAAGTTTAAGAAGTTTATGTTCAAGAAGTTTATGTTCAAAGCACTTTTGTGCAATGATGTCTGCCACAGATTTAGGATATTTTCTGAATTCAATACAAATTAAGCTCTATCGACAGCATCCGTGACATGCTTTCAGTAACCACCCAAATTCAATTAGAGAAAAATACAAAAGAAATGAATTGTGTTTATGACAATGCACTTGCAATGAAAGACCATGGCACTTATATTAATTCTTATATTCTAACTTCTCTATAAATGTGTGTTTGATTTGAAATATGAAGTATCTAAATAATCCTTTAAATGAAGTGAGGCTGGTGAACCTCTCGTTGTGTGTTGCTGTCTGTGAATTATTTAAAAATATTTAAAAATGGCTGCATTTATTTGCTCAAAAATATAGTAAACGGTAATACTGTGAATTTTTATTACACTTTTAAAACAGTTTTCTATTTGAATATATTTTAAAATGTAATTTATTCCTGTGATGCAAAGCTGAATTTTTTTTAGCATCATTTCTCCAGTCTTCAGTGTCGAATCCTTCAAAAATCATATTTATATGGCGCTTTGCAGCTCAAGAAACATTTCTCTTAATTATCAGTGTTAAAAACAGTAGAGCTGCATTATGTACATTTTCAGAATTCTTTGATGAATAGAAATCAAAATAACAGCATTTATTTGGAATAGAAATCTTTTGTAACATTAGAAATGCCTTTACTGTCACTTTTGAAAGCATCTGTGATGAATAGAAGCATTAATTATTAAAAACATCTTTCTGACCTTAAACTTTTGAATGGTAGTGTACTTCTTGTCTATGTAAACAGTGACTTTATGGTATTATTGGGCATACAAGTATACATGAGTGAAAAAGTTAATGCAACTTTGAGCAGACAAGGTTAGTAACGTTAGTAAGGTTAGTATCATTTAACATATACAGCAGGTAAAATAAGTACTGAACAAGTCACCATTTTTCCCAGTAAATATGTTTCTAAAGGTGCTGTTGACATGAATTTTTCACCAAATGTCGGTAACAAGTAATCCATCCATACAAATAAAACAAAACAAAACAAATAAGTTCGGAAATAACAAAGGTTGGAAATGAGAGCTTCAAGACGCCTCCTGTATGGAGAAACTAGTTGCATGCATTGCTCAGGTGTGATTTTGGCCCATTCAAATCTTGAAGGTTCTGTGGTCCTCTTCTATGAACTCTGGGGAAGATTTTTTTTTTTTTTTTAATATATATATTTTAATCTATTCTGGTAGAATGCCTAGCCCCACAGACCTCCATTATAAGTGCACTACTGAAAACACAATGATTTTCTGTGGCAATCGACAGCATGACACAGGTGCTGTCCATGGAGCTCAACTTGAATTAAACCCAGAAAACTTCTTTAAAAATTCATGAATTTCAAAACTTTGCAATTCGCCTCAAAAAGGTCAAAAACATTACAACAAATTTATGTTCAAATCAAGAACAATGATGAAACCCTTGGATTTCATCCAAAGAGCCTCTTACAATAAAGCCAAATATTACATTTACCCAAAACTGACTTACATAAAGAATAATCTTTAGAGAATACACACAACATATAAAAGATTCACCCCCTCACATGTAAACACACAGAAATACACACAAACACACATTCATGGACCGAATCCAAAATCATGACCTTTTTAGTACTCACGGCAGTCATTAGTCAACACACTGGAGGTGTAGAAAAAAAATGATTCATCACCTAATGGCTCTCATTGTGTTCCTCACCTCCCTCGCTCTCTCTTTTCTCCCTCTAGGGATGCAGAGATGTTGAGTGAAGGTGTAAAAGCTGAACTTGATCAGCAGAGAGAGGAACAGAGTGTTACCTAGGGTTGTCGTGATACCAAAATGTCAGTAGTCGAGGTTTCATGATTCTTGATGCCAATTTTGATACCACATCAAAAACTAATATGCTAATGAACAAAACACTTTACTTAGAAAGCAAAATAAATATATAATTATTAACAAGTTAAATGAAAAAGGCATGTAGCTTTTATATACTTATCAATTAAAGGATTAGTTGACTTCCAGATTAAAAATTTCCTTATAATTTACTCACCCCCATGTCATCCAAGATGCTCAAGTCTTTCTTTCTTCAGTTGAAAAGAAATTACGTTTTTCGAGGAAAAAATTCCAGGATTTTTCTCCATATAGTGGACTTCAATGGTAGCCAACGGGTTGAAGGTCCAAATCGCAGTTTCAATGCAGCTTCAACGGGCTCTACAACGGACTATGTAATGTGTGAGGTTGAGTAAGTGCAAGACGAGCATTTGTGGTTAAAAAGTATATAATTTTTTTTTATTTATTAATTTTTTTTTTTTTTAGAAAATGACTGATCGTTTCACTAGATAAGACCCTTATTCCTCAGCTGGGATCATGTAGAGCCCTTTAAAGCTGCATTGAAACTGCAATTAGGACCTTCAACCCATTGAAGTCCACTATATGGAGAAAAAACCTGGAATGTTTTCCTCAATTTCTTCAATTTCTTTTTGACTGAAGCAAGAAAGACATGAACATCTTGGATGACATGGTGGTGAGTAAATTACCAGGAAATGTATATATCAGGAAAAATATACAAATAACAAGCAATAGAAGAAAATTAATATGTATTTGATGTTTTTCATATCTATATCAGCAGTATCAAGTTGAAGCACAGTGGGGGGGAAAAATTACTTGATCCCCTGCTGATTTTGTACGTTTGCCCACTGACAAAGAAATGATCAGTCTATAATTTTAATGGTAGGTTTATTTGAATAGTGAGAGACAGAATAACAACAAAAAATGCAGAAAAACGCATTTCAGAAAAGTTATAAATTGATTTGCATTTTAATGAGTGAAATAAGTATTTGACCCCTTCGCAAAACATGACTTAGTACTTGGTGGCAAAACCCTTGTTGGCAATCACAGAGGTCAGACGTTTCTTGTAGTTGGCCACCATCTCAGGAGGGATTTTGTCCCACTCCTCTTTGCAGATCCTCTCCAAGTCATTAAGGTTTCGAGGCCGTTCTGATACACCTGACTGTTCAAATACACCTACCATTAAAATTATAGACCGATCATTTCTTTGTCAGTGGGCAAATGTAAAAAATCAGCAGGGGATCAAATAATTTCTTTCCCCACTGTACTCATCTAGAAATTACAAAAATATCCACATAAATAAAAATAAATAAATAAAATATATACCCAAAGTATGTTAAGGTTGACTAGTTTATTAGATTTTTATATGTATTTATATTTTATTAATAATTTGATCCATTTTTATTTCACAAAAAACATTTGAATGTGAGTATTTGAAAGCAGCTGTAAAACTGAGCTATAAATACATTGAGTCTGCAGTTTATCATTGACTTGGTACCTGCATTTCTGACATCCCTAGAAGGAATTACGAGAAAAAAAGAGGAAGAGGGTGAGCGGAAAGGTGAGTGGGCATAGAAAAACAGTAGTCTGGAAGGTTCTTATGATGGTTGTGGTAGACAAGAGGCCGTGGGTTTAAAAGGAAGATGAAAAGCAGACATGACACACACTGCAGTGCAGACTTTACAGTCTACATGTTCTCCCGAGCAGTCGAAAAATCACAGACGAGAGAGAACAACGGATGACTTCGGTAATTGAGACGATGATCTGCGGTGATGTACAGAAAAGCATGTCTGGAACGGAGATGAGGGAAAAAAACTGGCCGGAACATTTTGAAACGACCCACATACTGACCCGCTCCGCCCCTCTCCCAAAATTCTCCAGCCCCCTACACAACCCCCACCTGAGAAAAGGGGATTGACCCACGATGACCAGCGATGGGAGCAACAACAGCTCGAAAAGATGGTTTTAACCCCCGACAAATAAGGCCAGCGGCCAAGTCAACCTTTTCAGCCCACTAGGAATTAGCACAATCTGTTTGGGCTGCACAAACCCAGAGTAATTTTCCCTAAGTAAGCTCAAGTTCCTGCTGGCAAGAGGGCCTCCATGACCTCATTATACTGCAGCTGTGCCAGGGCAGGCCTAAAGGGGGCAGCACGCAATTTGAGACACACTGTGGGTGTGTGAGAGATTATATGAGAACACATTCCAACATAGAGAAGAGGCTTTCCAATGACAGAAAATATCTCTGACAAAACCACGCCAGAGCGGGACTGTTCAAGGACACCTCGGGAAATCACTTTTTAAATGTAGCTCAGTGTAACATAGGGACATAGCAAGTGATCTGAAAAGTATGGGAATCTCATTATGAACTTTTTCACTTTGCCTTATGAATAGTAATTAGGTGATGTAATATTGGCCACCTGATTTACCGAAAGACACACTGTGAAAAAAACTACTTTTTGTCAAAGTTGTAAACAAAACAAAACAAAAAACTATTGGAGTATGTTTTACAAGAAAATACTATTTTAGTTTTTAGGGTTTAGAGCTGTTTAATTCCAAAGTTTTGGAATTCCTGGCTCTGGAATTAACTCTGGAATCAATTCTTCACTGTTGTTTCTGAATCTTTTTTTTTTTTTAAAGAACGGAGTTGCTGTGACTACGTTATTAAGGCTAACTTCCTTTTACAAATCACGTCTACTCACCATAAAATAACTTTTTATTTTTTGACAATCATTGAAACAAAGCATCTGAAAGAACTGGTTTGTGGAAATGAATCCAACTTATCATCACTATTACCAAATGACTAAGAGGCTATTAAAGAGGAACTGATTCCAATTTTAGTAATTGATTCTTAATTCCCAACACTTTGGAATCGAGGAATCATTTCAAATTTAAAAGGAATCAAATCAAATTTACAAGCAATTTTGAAGTGAATCTTTTTCAGCATCACATTATTTTTCAGTGGCACTAAACACTGTAGGATTACCCCTTACTGCTTGTTTGTCAAACAGATTTCTTTAGTGTGTCCTGAAGCTGGAAGATGGGAACATAAACTCTTTTCCAAAGGTCAAAACTATATTGGACCTGAAACATCACCTTTTGACTGTGGGAATGCAATGAACTTTGCAATTGAGTTCAGATGTTCTGGTTTTCGGGCCTGCTGCTGTGATCTGTAACACATAAAGTCCTGTCATGCAGTGGATTGTGGTTAAACAAGTCTCTTTCATCTGCCGCTACGCAGATGTGATGCACTAAGTGAGCGCGTTTATGAGGAACAGTTGTTCTGTTGCTTCACTGAGCTGTGCAGTGATTGGATGAATAGCTTAAAAGGATAGTTCACCCAAAATCAAGATTCTGTCATCATTTATTCACCCTATAATGTTGTTTCAAACCTTTCTTTATTCTGCAGAGCACAAAAGATGATATTCTGATGATATTTTTAAACAAAACACATTGACTATTTATTAAAAAGCCCTTTAATATGTCCCTTGCCAACTTCCTGGTTGAATAGGAAATGTCAAAAAGAAAAACAGACAAACAAACTGCACTTGTCTAGCAATGTCATGGGGTGTTTAATTATGACCAATACCAATTTTCTTCCGCTGCGATTCTTTAATTAACGCCTCCAAGTCAAGGCTCAAAGAAAATCTGCGATAATAACAACATCGTGGTGACGTCCGTTATTCCAGCTCGTCTTGAAGGCAGCATGTGACTGCCTGACACACACCCTGAGTGACGGTTCAGTCCCTATGGAAACAGGGCTAAAATCCCACAGCTGTAATCTTAAATGTCATCTTTGGTGAGCAATTGACAGGTATTAACAGCTAATCCTGTCTGACATCCTCTCCCCACACACACACACACACACACACACACACACACACACGCACACGCACACGCACACGCACACGCACACACACACAGTGGGTTCTCCTGTTTTAATGACTGACCCGTCCAGCAGCTCAGTGCAGAAATGTCCAGACCACGCACAAAGCTGCGACCCCTGCGGTGCACAGAACAGAATGGCGACAGGGACATAACTCAGGCTCTTCTACTATCACAACAACAAAATACCAAACTATTTCTTTAACAAGGTCATAAACTCACAGCCAGAGTAATAAATCCAGCCACAACTAATGAAACAAGACATAACTCCCTCCTAGTTAACTGCGCTGTCCAGGCCTGCTGCTCCCTGCAGCTCAGACGAGAGACACTTACGTGACAGAGGTTCTGTAAAAGGTCTTGTAAACTTGGTTAAATAATTACAGGGACTAGTCAAAAATTCAAGTGAATCCCTGCGTTTTGTACTTTCAGGGCTGCTTTTAATGGACCTTTTCATGAGGCAACATTAAGAATTAATGATCTAAACGGGCACAGATAATAGAGAGGGATAGAGATGAGATGAGTAAAAGATAGAACAGCATGTGGGAGTGAAGGACAGTGGATGAGAAAGGTGAGAGGCCACAGACTAATTTAAGAGAGTTTAATATAAGGGAAAAGAAGAGAGAGAGAGAGAGAGACGCAGACAGAGTGGTGAAGAATGTCCAGGTCATATTTCATCCTAATAATAAAAAGAAAGAAGGACTATTAATATTTACAAATTATCATCACCATAATGCATTCAGATGTATTATATTCTAAGTTCTGTAGAAAAGGATTATTCTGGTTAAACAACACAAAAGGTGATAAAACATACATATTTTTTATGTTAATATTAATTTCTGATAATATTAATAATAATTAGTATATTTAAAAATAAAAAATATTTAATAATATTAATATTGAAAATAAGCTGTTTATTTTCATAATACTATATTACTATTAAGGCTTTCAAATATTATTTAAATTTGGAAGTATTTATAATGATGATTCATTCGTTGCTCTTTTTTATTGTCCTGAAAATGAAATTACAATGCAAAACATCTTAATGGTCTTGAACATAGAATTAATTAATTAATTGTTTTATTTTTTAGTTATTGTTTTTATGAAAAATGCTATTTCTTATTACTTAATTTTATTTTTTGGAAAGCCAGACAAGACCTGGAGAGGCTCTTGACAGGTTTCTCCAAGGTACAGAGAAGTGAAGCGAGAGCGGGAATGACTCCGAGGAACAATCTGAGTGAAACAAGAGTGAGATGGTAAAGGTTTTTCTAGGTCATGTTCATGTCAATAATGTTTGGAGGAGCTGGAGAGACAAGGATGAGAAAAGGAAGGGAGAAAACAGATCTACTGTCGCACTTTTAAACAGCTTTTAAAGCGCAAGCACACCTGTCAATCAGACGCCGACAACAGCAGAACCCGCACACACTACCTGTCTAACATCAATGCCGCGTTTATACACACATACCCTCACACTTTCAGACAAAACCCACACAGCGAACTCAAACTGCATATTCAGCAGTGTGAAATCTCTGTCCCCATGTTGGAGGTGAGTATATGATGCATATTTGAAGAGGTGTGGAGAGGCATTAACAAAACGAGAACTCATTATTGCTCCGTGATTCCTCCTCCCTCATCCAAATCCCAGTGCGGCCCCACCACCAAAACCCTGTACCACAAAGAGCCCAGATAAAGACACATTATTGAGAATCAGCCTGCTGAAATAACGCGCTCTGACATCTGAGTCAGCCCGCAGCCAGCAGTGTGGAGGTGGGGGCGCGGGGAACAGTTAAAGAGGAGGGAGATGGGAGAAGGAGAGAGAGAGAGAAACTCTATGAACTCTGCGCTGATGAGGTACCGCAGTAGACATCGCAGATCTCCATGGATCTGCCCACAGCTTGATGCGGACTAAAGTGCTATACATTAACGTCATGAAATATGCATATTTTAGACAGCAGCAGTCCTTATTCATTGCCAGCTGACAGCAAACACGGATCTGAAAGCGCATTTATAATTAATGAAAGCATCATCCCTATTGGCAAAAACCTTTTTTCAAGGTTGATATTTCCTCTAAATCTGGCTAATGTGTGGAAATTATTTTAAACATCATAAACCAGAGGAAAACCTGTAATCTCCTTGGAAAAAAGCAGATCATTTTTTCTGTTTTTTTAGGCATTCCACTCAATTTGACTAGTATAAAATGTGTAATGTAAGACACTTCAAAAACAAACCTTGAAACTTTTCCATATGCAGGATAAAACAACCTATGACAGTTTCCGTAGTCTGCAGTCTTTAGAAAGATGTGCCTGTGTCTATATACTTATCAGATGTACATTAAGCACTTCAGCTCTGAATTAATTACAGTGCTTCCCCACAAACGTCTGCGATTAATTCAGCTTAAATCTGCTTTACATACGAACTGCATTCAAACATTTCTTTGTAGATAATATCAGCTCTGAGTGCATCTTTATAAACTTTCAAATACACTATTGCTCAAAACTTTGTGGTCAGAAAGAGTTTTTTTTTTAAAGAAATTAATACTTTTATTCAGCAAGGCTGCATTAAATTCATCAAAATTGACAGTAAAGAGTGCTTCTACGTTCAATAAATGCTGTTCTTTTGAACTTTCCGCTTATCAAAGAATCCTGAAAAAAAGTATGACATTTTCCACAAAGCACACAACTGTTGATAATAATCAGAAATGTTTCTTGAGCAGCAAAGCAGCATATTCGAATGATTTCTGAAGGATCACAAGACCCTGGAGACTTAAGTAATGATGCTGAAACGTTGTTTTTGAATGCCTGAATCTGATTGGCTGACAAAGGTTCTAAGGTGTGCAATTATTTTCAGGGAAACGCACACCAAACGGTGTTTCAGTTCGCCAAACGATTTCAGATATTTCGAAGGTACTTACAGAATACAACAGCAAAAGAACCAAAACCCACAAAGTCAATGACCAAGCCAATAAATATATCAAACAATAGGATAAGAATCCCAAATTATTTCCATGTTTTTGCCACAAAGTTAGGTTGATAAGCGAGGCAATACGGCGCTGTTATTGAAAAAGATGAACTTACATTTTAGCTATAAGTAGAGACGCTGTTGCCGAACCCTGTTGAAAGACACACGGACAAAGGTAATTCACACACGCTTAATCTCTCTCTCTCTCTAATAACTTCATTACTGCTTATGCCTCCGTTGCTAGGTCTAAAATGACATATTGGAATTAGGACATGTTGGATGAGATGCATAAGAAATTATTCTTAACCCACAAGAGCGTTTTAAGGACAAAAACCTGACAAATGTCCTGAAATACAACATCTGAACAATATTTGAGGTGTGGTTATCATAGTATAAGCAGAATAATTGACTCTGGTCTGCTGAATTATAAGAAAATCACTTCACATAACTTAACTTCACCACCTTGGGTGTGCATTATTTTTCTAATAATTCAACGGCTCGTTGTCAATTATTCCTTACATATACACTCACATTTACGAGAAAAAGTCAAAATTCTGAAAAACAGTTGCAATTTTTAGAATGTAAATTCACAATGCAAGATATGAGGTTCAATTACAAGAAATAACGTGTCAGTTAGGAAATATAATTCGGCAATTGTGTAACAAAAAAGTCACACAGTGAGATGTAAATGACTGAAGAAATGCTTTTAAATCAGATACATGATGACTAGTCGAATAATAAAAATGAGTAGTCATGCAGTATTTGCATAATGAATTGAAACTGGGATTCTTTCTTGCATTTAGCCATCTGAAACTGCAATACATGTGTTTTATTCATAGCATGTGCGTGCTGAATGTCGTAGTGCCAAAGCACCTCTGATGTGGAATTAAATTTATGCCTTGCAAGCAATGTTATTTTTTTCTGGAAATGCAAATCTAGTTATTTTAGTGTCCCGGTGTTGTATACTACAAATATTCTTAAAAGGAAACAATGGAGATATCTTTATTAGCATACATACGCCATCTTCCCATTCCCCGAGATTACATCGAGGCACTGATCTCAGAACTTGAGTTTTTCAGCACTGGCTCAGGTTCACCTGCAGTGTTTCCCTGTATTTTGGCACAATGCAGTCTTCACTCCATTTTAACAAGATGCCAAGTCCCTGCTGGTCAAAAATGGCCCACAGCATGATGCTACACAAGCATACTTCACTGCAGGTATGGTGTTTTAAGGTGTGGGCAGCGTGAGCTCTGCACCTTTGAATTCTGTTCAAAAGCTCTACCTTGGTCTCATCTGACCACAATATCTTTTCTAGGTCTGCATTATGATTTTTTTTTTTCTCCCAACATGGTTCTTTCTGAGTAATGGCTTCTTTTGTACCACCACCCCATGTAGGCCAGAGCTCTTGATATGATTGACTTTATATTTTATTCTTGGTTATTGAACTCTGTGGCTTCTTCAAAGCCACTGTTGACCTTTCACAACTCTCCTTCTTCAGAGTTTTGAGGAACAAGCTTTCTACTCAATGTCTGGTTGGTGTGATATAGCTTGTACTTCTTGATAACGGAATGAACAATGGCTACTGAGATATCCATAGACCTAGACATTGTTTTATATAATTTGTAATTCAGTCAAGATGAGAATTTATTTAAAATAACAACTTGTGCACTATATGGCAAGTCTTCTAAACCCTTCCATGGCTTCAGACTTGGAATATAGTGCATAAATTGTATCAACTACATTTATGGAGATTTTTAGCACACTCGGTACTCTCAGTCATTGTCCATCTCGTTTTCTGGTCAATAAAGAGGAAATTCAAATGGATTGGATCCATGAATACAAATACAAAGGCACTGTATGTCGGAGGAGGGCTGTCTCTTTCTCTGTCTCGTTTCCTCTGAGGTAATTATCTTAATAGGTTGACTAATAGCACCTCTCAGAAGTGTGTCAATGGTCTGGGAGGGATGGAATGGATGGGATGTGGAAATAGAACCTGACAACACACACAGGGCCCTGTGAATCACAGTCTCGACCAAACGCAAGAGAGCCTACATCAAGAATCAGTCCTGATAAGGTCAAAAGTCATTAAATCTCACCTTGTATTTAGACCACAACAATATGCCCGAAAGAATAACATGTATTTGAAACATCTTGTTTTCAGACAATGTACTGCAGTCTGGAAACAATGCTTCTCGAGTGTTGTTCCAGTCATTATTTTTAAGTAGGAGGTGGGAAAATTCAGAGTTTCAAGCTGTGGGGAACGTAGCATAAGTATAAACAAGTTAAAAACATCTGCCAGTGCAGTGCATTTTCTATGAAAACAAGTCTTAATAACTTACGCAGTGTTGCTTCTGAAGTAAATTTGTCCTGTTTTCATTTATTATTTTCTAAATTGCTTGATATTTTTACTAAAAAATAAGCCAAAAAAGACTAATTAATATTTCACTAAGAAGTCTTTCTTTGCACTGTATGTGAATAGTTGTTTTCATGCAGACAGTTTTTGGGATTGACAACTGTATTTACAAAACAGGCATGACTTTAAATTCTAAATAAATCTGTTCACACAACATATTACAAAAGCGGATCAAATACTCTCTGTAAGAACAAATAGCCAAAGTCAGGCTTTCTTGTTCCCTTTTCTTTTCTCATGATAGCTTTAAATATCACCTGTAACCACAGTGACTGAAGTAAATATCAAAAATAGTGTCTTTTATACCATTTTATTTATTTTTTATCTGTTTTTGAAAAATGTAAGAGACTCTTCACATGCGCTACAAAAGCTGTTTGTCACTCATTTCAGTGAAAACACTGTTTAAATGTTTAGGGTACAGAAAGTTTTATTTTTGAGAGAAATCAGTATTTTATTTGGCAAGGATACATTAAATTGATCAAAAGTGAAAGTAAAGAGGTTTCTAATGTTCTATTTACAACCCGAATTCCGGAAATGTTGGGACGTTTTTTTTTTAATTTGAATAAAATGAAAACTAAAAGACTTTCAAATCACATGAGCCAATATTTTGTTCACAATAGAACATAGATGACATAACAAATGTTTAAATGGAGAAATTTTACAATTTTATGCACAAAATGAGCTCATTTCAAATTTGATACCTGCTACAGGTCTCAAAATAGTTGGGACGGGGGCATATTTACGATGATGTAGCATCTCCTCTTCTTTTCAAAACAGTTTGAAGACGACTGGGCATCGGGGTTATGTGTTTCTGGAGCTTTGGTGCTGGAATTTGGTCCCATTCTTGCCTGATATAGGTTTCCAGCTGCTGAAGAGTTTGTGGTCGTCTTTGACGTATTTTTCGTTTAATGATGCACCAAATGTTCTCTATCCACCTTTTTCTTCAATGCGGAAGTAAGCCTATGAGTGAGACTTCCGGTTCATTAGCCGCTATAGGTAAATAACGAGGAGAATAACAACGTGCAGTAAATGGTAAAACTGTTTGCACTACAAACCAGTCTGTTCATAATTAAGATAATACATTAAAATAAAATGATAAGACACACCAATTTTCAATATCAAGCAGCAAAACAAACTGTTTTGTACAGCTAAAAATAGCTGGACGTAGATGAGACCGGAAGCTAGACCCATAGAATTTACAAATGGCATTTTCATTTACAGAATTTACAAATTTTGTAAATGAATTTACAAAAAAGAAAAAGGTGGATAGGTGAAAGATCTGGACTGCAGGTAGGCCAATTCAGTATCCGGACTCTTCTACTATGAAGCCATGCTGTTGTAATAGCTGCAATATGTGGTTTTGCATTGTCCTGCTGAAATACATGTCATCTGGAGGGGAGCATATGTTGCTCTAAAACCTTTATATACCTTTCAGCATTCATAGTGCCTTCCAAAACATGCGCTCTGCCCATACTGTATGCACTTATGCACCCCCATACCATCAGAGATGCTGGCTTTTGAACTGAACGCTGATGACACGCTGGAAGGTCTTCCTTCTCTTTAGCCCGGAGGACACGGCGTCCGTGATTTCCAACAAGAATGTCAAATTTGGACTTGTCTAACCATAGAACACTTTTCCACTTTGAAATAGTCCATTTTAAATGAACCTTGGCCCACAGGACATGACGGCGCTTCTGGACCATGTTCACATATGGCTTCCTTTTTGCACGATAGAGCTTTAGTTGGCATCTGCAGATGGCACGGCGGATTGTGTTTACCGACAGTGGTTTCTGGAAGTATTCCTGGGCCCATTTAGTAATGTCAATGACAGAATCATGTCGATGAGTGATGCAGTGTTGTCTGAGGGCCCGAAGACCACGGGCATCCAACAAAGATCTTCGGCCTTGTCCCTTACGCACAAAGATTTCTTCAGTTTTTCTGAATCTTTTGATGATGTTATGCACTGTAGATGATGAGATTTGCAAAGCCTTTGCAATTTGACGTTGAGGAACGTTGTTTTTAAAGTATTCCACAATCTTTTTATGCACTCTTTCACAGATTGGAGAGCCTCTGCCCATCTTTACTTCTGAGAACTCTGCCTCGCTGAAGACATCCCTTTTATAGCTAGATCTGATGACAGTTAACTTAATTAGTTGCTAGATGTTCTCCCAGCTGAATCTTTTCAAAATTTCTTGCTTTTTCAGCCCTTTGTTTCCCCTGTGCCAACTTTTTTGAGACCTGTAGCAAGTATCAAATTTAAAATGAGCTCATTTAGTCGAAACATCTGTTATGTTCTCTATGTTCTATTGTGAATAAAATATTGGCACATGTGATTTGAAAGTCTTTTAGTTTTCATTTTATTCAAATTTTAAAAAATGTCCCAAGATTTCTGGAATTCGGGTTGTAAAAACTGCTTTCTATTCATCAATGAATCCTGTAAAAAAATGTATCATGGTTTCCACAAAAATATTAAGCAGCACCACTGTTTACAAAATTAATAATAATAAAGTAATGGTTCTTGAAAAGCAAATCAGATTTCTAAAGGATTGTGTGACACTGAAAACTGGAGTAATCGCCGCTGAAAAATCAGCTTATTTACAGGAATAAATTACATTTAAAAATGTATTTAAATAGAAAAATGTAATTTAATGAATGCAGGCTTCCTGAAGATTTTCAAAACCACAAACTTCTGAATGATAACTTTGTTTAAAACAAGACTATCAACTGTATTGTGCTGCTGTGTGAGTGTAGCCAGTGTGTGTGTGTTTATATTCAATAATATTTCCATTTCTACTCCACAGAGCCTTCACCTACATAACCATCCGATTTCTCCATTCTCTTTCTCTCACTCCATTCTCTCCATCCATCTCCTCAATCCCTTCATCTTCTCTCTCCCTGTCTCTAGTGAACAGCTGGTGAGGAGAATTCCCACAATCCCTCACACCATAATCTCCCTCCCTCTGCTCACACGTCCATCCATCAAAAGAGCCTTTATTCACCCCTGCTGCTGTTGTGTGTGTGTGTGTGTGTGTGTGTGTGCTGGGCTATGTCTGATGCCACTGCGTGCATTATACCTAGCTGTGTAGAAAGTTTAGTAATGTACAAATCAAATTAAAAGAAATAAACACACCAGTCACAGTGTCCATAGGTTTTTTTTTATGAAGATCATATGTTTGTAAGAATCACTTTGAATGGTTCTACATTTACACAAGGTTAGGTGTGGGTTTGTTTGTGTGTTTTTATGTATATGTGTGTGTGTTTTTGTGTACTTAATGACTTTAAGCGCAGCTGCAGATGCCAGAAGGTTAATGAATCACTGTGTTAAACCGTCTATATCCCATTAACCTGAGACCTACAGCGTGATCTTTATCAGGAGAATATAAGCACACACACACACACACACACACACACACACACACACACACACAGATCACTCAGATCAAGCCGACACATGCAGAAATCGAAATAGAGCTGGAAATTCAAACGGACACATTCACAGGGATAAAGACAGACTCTACGCCGTGACACACACACATGGTACACACACACACACACACACACACGTTTACACACCAACCGTAGTGTGGCACGGGGCTCTGATTGCTGACCTAGTTTGGGAGGGACCTGTCACTACTCATAGCCATCAGATGGCAAACTCACTGGCTCAGCATGGCAGACACACACAAACGCACAACCACAAACACTGAACTTTGGAACTCAGAGAGCAGTGGCATCTGTGTGAAATTAAATAGTATGGTTTTGATTTTGACATGGCTTCAAACTGTGCAGCAAGGTACGCTAAATGTTGCCGCTAAAAATACGTAAATGTAATGGCATGCATTAAAGTGTGCGGACAAGCTGGGAAAACCTCTCAAATTTCTACTTTGCAAGTATGGGGTGCCAAATGTTGTGGGTTGCAAAATGGCATCCTAGTATTAAGAACAAAAACTGACCAAATTTAGAAACAAAAAGTTTGTTTTGAACAGTACAAAAATGTATTTTAACGTGTCCTTGTTACAGTAATTACAGTGTAATTTAAGTACTGAGTAATATTAATTAACTGCATGTGCTTACTATATGGTTAGGGTCAGGATTAGGGTTTGGTTTAAGGTTATTTGCATGTAATTACAGTATGCATAATTTATTGTTCTTATAATAGTAAGTGCATGTAACATAAAGTGTTACCTTATTACTTAATTGTAATTTTATCACCAAATAAATAAAAATGTTAAATATTAAAATACATTCAAGTGGTGAAATAACAAAAAACTGTCTTTTAAACCAAAATATTATATTAACATCTAGAATGTACAAATCTAAAAAAAAAAAAAAATCAACATTATAAATCAAATTGTAAATTTTATAACTGAATCTTAAATCAAAATCTTGCATTCAATCTAAATGTAATTTGAATCTTTTGTTAAAATTAAACAAAGTAAATCTAAATCTTAAATCCAAGTACAAATCTAGAATCAACTTAAATTTTAAAAATGAACCTAAATCATACATCTAAATGCAAATTTTAAATCTGAATCCTAAATTAAAATCTTAAGTGATAAATCTAAATGTAATCTGAATCTTAAATTTAAAAATCTGTATTCAAATTGTAAATCAGAATCTTAATTCAAAATCTTAAGTGTTAAAGATAAATGGAATCTAAATCTTAAATCTAAATCTTAAATGGAAGTACAAATCTAAAATAATCTAAATCTTAAATATTATTAAAATCTAAATTCAAATTTTTAATCTGCATCTTAATTTTAAGTGTTAAAATCTAAATTTAAAATGTTAAATCTAAATCTTAAATCTACGTATAAGTTTATGTCTTAAATATAAATCTAAATGATGTTGCCCACTTGCAGACAATGTACTTTTATTGATTATAACGGGAGTGTTCTCATTTTGCTGCATCGTGCCACTCGTTTGCAGTATCACACTGTGACATTATGGGGGGGGGGGTATATTTGTATGCACACACACACACACACACACACACACACACACTCTGGTTAGGGTGGGAGTAAGGTTCATCTCTAATATTTCAGTTTAACCTTGATAAATAAACCAACAAGACCTTTTCAATAATTAACAGCCCCTTACCACAAGTCTAATCCAGTGTGACAAACACACACAAACACACACACACACACACACACATACAAACTCTGATGCTCCAAAGTCGAAATATCAACGAGTAGCTGTAGGACGGGCAAACAAAGCCGTATAAGTAAGTCCAAGGTAATACACTTTTAATTTGACCATTAATTCAGACAGCGATGCAACGAGACAAGCGATCACACTACTATTGTGAATTATTGACTATGCGAGAATGTGCTTTGGAGAATATGATGGTAAAGGGGAGGTTTTGGAGAGGGATTCTAATGCAGTGGGTTTTTTGAACGCTTTTTAGGGTAAAGTGCTCCCCTGGGAACTCAGTTAGCGCCCAGTGATCAAAGTTTTGACAAAAGAGCTCGGAGCGTTTGATACACTCTGATACACACTCAGCAGGGAGAAGATCTCAGCTTCAAACAGTGCAGATCACAGGGGAAACAAGCACCAGCTAAAAGCATCACTCGCAGACTCACACAACAGGACGAAACCACAAAAACCTACACTAATAAGCGGTGCTTTTATCCTATATTAAAACACATAAACCGTTTACATCCGTGATTTATGACAGCGCAGAGACCATACGTGGATATTTGGGAAGGGACAGGCACAGTGTGTATGTGCGCGAGTGTGTGTGCCATTGGTTGGGCTGTTGTGTCTAGCTGCTCTTAAATGCCCTTGAGTCTCACAGGCCCATTACAGCCAATTAAGATCCACATAATCACAAGCGTGTGCAAAACCGCACAGCACCCAACGCTCTGTCTTTCTCTTTCTCATTACAGGCATATTGTAGAAATTAACAACTGCCAACTTAGGTTAATTAAAAGTGATTTCCCTAGGGAACAAACAGAAACACGCACACATATTCTGTGTTTTATCGATGAATTCATCTATTGGTGGAGCAACTATGAGGTAAATTTGACAGGACAGAACCCCTGCGGCTGCCGCACGGTTTTATTGTACTTGGGTAATTAGCAAATATTCCCTAAAAATGTTTGTCCATTCAAATCATTTTAATAGCGGAAATGATCACTTTATTTACAATCTTAATTTTTGGGCTTTAAACTCTAATTTTTAATATTATGAATCAGGGGTTTCAAATTAATATTAACTGACAGATTTTACTTTATACAGTATAAAAATCAGGTCCCACTATTTTAAGTGGCCTTAACTACTATGTACTTACATATAAATTAACCATTTGATACAATGCACTTATTTACATTGTACTTATATTTTAAAAAATAACAGCATGTAGTTACATCTGTAATTATTTTCCTGTAACTACATTTATAATTACACTGTTGACCCATCCCTTACACCTTAACCCATACCTCTAAACCTGTCCCTAACCTTACCCGTATCCCACCTCAGTAGCAGCAAAATTGTTTTGCAATACAATATGAACATAATAAGTACACTGTACTTATTTTTTGATGCAAGTACATAATAGTTAAGGCCACTTAATATAAAGTGGGACTTATAATCTTTTACAAAAAGTTTGGGAAAGGCTGTGTGCTTTAAAAATCCTACAAAACTACAAGATAAAATTATTTCATGTGATTTTTGTTCCCATGACTAATTAATTCATGGGTACTTTTTATTTGTTCACTCATTTCAGTGATATTGTGGCCACAATTACGATTCCTTTTCCTTGTTTTTGTTAATTTAGGAGTACTTTGTAGTAATTTGTTTCCTCATTTAAATTTAGTTAAAACATGGTAACGACTGAACTAAAATGAGGGAACAAATGAGTAAAACATGGCCATGATTTTACTTAAAATGAAGAAAATGAATTAGGCTGTGGGAATATCTTTTTTTTGTGAAGAATTGATTTGTGGGTTGGATGAGTAGATAAATTATTCCATTTAACGAGGGCACAAGATAACAATATGTGGGATGAATTTGGCTTGTGGGCTGATAGTTTAAGAACAGTTATAACAGAGCACAAAAAAAAAACAAGAAAGTGAAAATTAAGATTATGAAACACGACCTGGCTTGAACTCGTGTTATCAACTTAAGCACCAAGGAACATTATGCCTCGAACATATGTTGCTAACTTCTGCATAGCTAGATGGAGAGGACCCAAAATACGGAAATGATTCCCACAAATAAATGCTTTTGTCCAAAACTGTACTATATTGCGATATTGGTTAACACACACACTTACCTATGATGTAATAGTCTCGTAAGTTCTTGAATTCGTGACCCCACAGGTTGGGCGAATACTCCTGGAACTTGATGGTAAACCTCATATCGCTGTTGGGTTTGTCGCAGGTGAGCAACAGGTTCGGGGCGCCCATCACCTCACACCTGTCGGCCTGCTCTCGTGAGGACACCAGGTACAGTTTATAATACTCATACTCAGGAGGAGAGTTTGGCCCAGATGGACTCGTGGCAGGACAAACGAGGTCCAAACGATCCCCTATTTGAGGGTAGAGTATGTATCCCCTCTCATCTCCAAACCTGTAGAATTAGAGAAAGAGAGAGATGAAGTTTGAGTGACAGACAAATGAGGAATGATCGTTTCCATGGAAACTGAGATTGACAGTTTGATATTTGCTTGCGTGTACGTGCATATGAAACCGCAAGGCCTGTTTGAAGCTGAAACTGCCCTTTTGTTCATACATTTTTTACTCAAAATGTAAACATACATGCCCTTTGGTTGAGGAGAGTGTGTGAGAGGGCATATGTGTGGTTTTGCTTGCCAATGTGATGAAAATGAGCATAGGTGTGGATAACGTTTTGCCTACAATAGTAAAACCCGAAATTGCTTAGATTGTGGGGACGAGTCAATGGCAAACCTGTATGAAAATACACAAAAGTAGATATTTTGAACAATTGTACTGGTCGCTCTCTTCTGTGCAGTTTTTCTATGCTCAAACAATGTAGGGTTTAAGTGCTTTGTGCTTCTGCACGGATTTGTTGTTTGATGTTAATTTATGTTGCTATCGGTCTTGTGTTATCTATATTGCTTTTTTAATTTATGTTGTTTTGCATTGCACCTTGGTTCTGGAGGAAGGTTGTTTCGTTTCACTGCCTGTACTGTATATGGTTGAAATGATAATAAAAGCCTACTTGACTTGACTTGAATTGTGATGAATGGAGACTATCAAGCTGCAAAAGGACACAAAAAGTATCATAAAACTAATTCATACAACTTGTGCACTCAATTCAAAGTCTTCTGAGGTCATCCAACTGCTTTATGTGAGAAACTGAATGAAATTTCAAAGTCATTATTCATCCCTTCAGCAAGATGTTAACTGCTGTGTCCGGATCATTGAGTCGATGAACTTGAGAAGTCGATTATTTTCATACCTGAATTAATCATTCAGACCAGGGGCTGAATTAAGGAAAATCTTCTTAAAGACGTTAAGAAATGGCAAGAAATTTGTAAGAATGTTACAACAGCAAGAGCAAGTTTTGACGAATTCTTATGAAGTTCTTAAATATGGTGTTTTTTCCAAAGACCTGCTGATCAACTCATTGAAAATAACCTCAAAGTCTGTCTTTTTGTAATGTTCGCAGATAATAATCGTTTGCAAACAATAGTCTGAAAAGCAGAGCAGAGGAAAGTTCATCACATTGCCCCTCAAGAAATGTTATATAAAAAACATAATTTTATTCTTAAGTTAGGAAATTGAATAAAAATTAGCTGTTAAGAAGAATTTTACTCTTAAAAAATTTTTGGTTAACCGGAATGAACAGATTTATTTGAAATGAACTCAGAAGAACGATGCTATTACTTTCATGAACCATAAAGGAGAATTTTTATGGTACATTTTTGCTATTTTGGAGCTTGGCAACCTCAGTCTTCATAATTTTTTTTATACTTTAGTGTCCCACAGAATAATGTCTGCCATATGGATCTGAAACTATTTTTTTGGGATGGAATATTCTTTTGATAAATACTAAATAATGTCTTAATGAGAAACTAAAAATGCAGTAAGGTTCCTGTGAGGGTTCAAAAATTAAATAAATAAATAAAACTTAGTATAAAACCAAGTAATCAATAGAAAATGAAGACCTTGATAGAAAACCAAAAAGTGTATGTGACGAGAGCATATCCAAAAATATGAACGCTTTCATAAAAATGTAACTGAGCATAACAAACAATTATTCAGTACTGTATAGTACATTCTCAGTCAAACCAAGGCCAAAGCTGAAACACAGCACTTAAAAGCTCCTATGCCTTCATCCTCTTGAGGAAAGAAAGCTCTGGCATTTAGTAGACTGACATTTTAGCTCTATTCAGAGACAGAGTCTTGTTCTGAAGTCGAAAATTTACCTCACAAATAACCTCACTGCAGATAAAGGTATTTTGCGGACCCCTCTCTCCTCACGCTAAGTGTACAAAGCTTGACATTTCCATCAGGCTGAGACATCCATGCAAAACTCCAATTAACCACACCACAGTTTGTAAGACACCTTTGCACAGACAGACAGACAGATCCAAAAAAAGCTTCCTAGTCAGGAAAAAAAAAAAAATCATGTGAGAGCAAAAGCACCTGATCTGTGGATCAACACATATCCATTAACACACTGAGTTTAGGCCTCAATCAGCCATCCGTCACAGATGCAACAAAAGTCAATGTGATCTCTGCCTTTTCATTAGCTACTAACATGTGGGATCCGACTGAGGGTAAATATCGTAATCTGATAATCAGACGCTTTAATTTATCAAAACAAAAACTCACTCATCACTGTTTGGTGAAAAACACACACTAGGACTTCAGTGTTTACATTGTGCTGCGCATCGAACCAAGCAATTTACCAGAGGCTGTGAATTATGATGACCACACACACACTCTCTGACCATATAAGATGAACTAGGTTCATCAGCCTGTCTGTATGTTTAGTTATTTATACAGACTTGTTTAATCCTTTTGTCTCTTATATATTTACCTAATTGTGTCTGATCGAAGACACAGGAGGGCAATCTGGCATTCTTTCCTGGTTAAACTGGATTGTGATTGGTTAGCGAACTCACCCCACACTGTTTAGATGAAGGTTAGAGGTGGTCGACCTGATTACATGCTGAGGCGTTGCGGGTTTCTGTGCTGGTTTGATGCTTCTCATTGGCGGGTTTGAATCCCAGGGCTCCTTTACACTTGCACTGCAGAGATGGAGTGACTTTGGGCCGCCCTTGAGTTTCTAAGGCCGTCGGAAGCTTTGAATCTAGACTCTGTTTTTCCCCTTTCGCTCATCAACAAACCTCCACTTCACTCACATCAACACAACATCTTCCCATGAGCCCACGCTGGGCTTTCCAAAGTTTGTTTTCAGCAAGATAATGCGACAAAAAGGGATGAAAATCATAATTTCAAATTCATGCATTATCTTTGTAAGTGTATTATGTTGTTTGACAAACGCAGATGAGAGTATTGTATGTGCATAATGATAGAAATTGAGATACAAAGACAAAAAAAGGACTATAATTGATTAATGGTTGATAATCAAGTTTCAAGGAAATCTTAAAATGCTTCAAGTGAATTTAAGCATCACAACATTGTGAGAGTTAATTTTGAGAGTCACAAAAGATTTAACAATGTAATGATTTGATGATTAAATTATTAATGCTTTTAAATGTAAATTTAAGGGAGTGTTAGATCATGACAACAGCAGCCTAAATGTGAAAAAAGGGAGATGAGCAAGAACAATAACACATTAAATATCGACTGAAAATGAATAAACTAAAAATTTCTAATATCAGCTAACTGACATGGTAAAAATATTTTGTGCATCCCTAATAAAAAAATATATTATTTGTGTATTATTTTATACCACTTTAATTGGACGCAACATGAGAAAGAATTTTCCCTGCTGTTTCGAAAATAAATACATTTAAAAGTTCGATGAACAATATAGACATACTAAGCTGCAAAAATGGATCAATCTGAAACTGACACTGTATTAAGTTTGACAACCATAAGCACGTAACCACTCACAAGTACAAATAAACAAGGGCTGTCAATTTAACAAGTCAGTGTGATTTAATAAAATATGAATCATATCCATTAGAAATTCAAGCTTGAAGGAGCCGTTCACACAGGACGGGTTCCTGCATTCAGATTTAGGGATCTCTAGACGCATTTTTCAAAACTGATGTACTTTTTACTTGACACGCCATCTAAAAAAAAGCTCATGTTGCCTCAAATCGCCAACTCTCATTGTAAATGAATGATTTCTGGCTGCTGCAAACTGCTGTCAGTGTTAAAAGGGTCAGAGAGAGTGTAGAAAATGGTCATGAAATACTAAATTACAACTTTTTGGTGCACTACATGTAGTCAAAAGTGTAGAAAATGGCCCCTTTAATTTCACAACAGAGGACAAGGGCGCATTTCATCTTACTTGTGTTTTCTTTAAGCTCATGCAAAGGGATACGTTAACCTCAAATCCTGCCACCCTGTTTTCCTTCAGTCCAAACGGAAGACATTTCTATCAGAGAGCTGTCAGACCCCTGCTGAGACATACGAAGCACGGCGGCCGTTACCAAGACCACCTCAGAATAACAAAGGACAAAAATCAAATCTCAGCATAATACAATTTACTGATGGAAGCAAACGTAACATGCTGCATCTGTTTCTGACTACACTACACTGATTTTTCAAAGGCTTTTGAACATGTCAAAATTGCTCTGTGATGTGATCACCAGTTGACGAGCTGAATGCATTTCTCTTCCCTCCGCAGGAAAAAACAGCTTTGCTTGTTGAAAGAACTGACAGTCTTTGTCTGTTAGTGGTTCCAGCGAAAACGCAAATATTTTGTGTTCTTTGCAGTGGTTATCAGGCCTGACAATGCTAAACTTCCTCTCGGTTTGGTGTTTGTGGATTATGCAAACATATTTATTCATGGAAAAGGTGATTTTTGGTTGAAATTCGAGTCGAATCAGACCTCCTTTTACACTGAAGTAAACACACAATCAAAGTGGAAAATGCCTACATATGTATTGCGAATGCTCTTTCCGTGAGCTCCATGAACTCTGATTTTAATACACCGCCATCTGAAACTGATCTTTTTATGTATGAAATATGCGGCATGAAATGCCGATGTTTATCTTCATTTACGTGGAAATTTAAGACAGGCAGAAAAAGGATTCTTACAGGGAGAAAAAAACAGCTCCGCAACCTAGACATAAACCCTCACAAATCGGTGATTAAGCACTTTAAATGTAAATGTCACAGAGCAGGATCAGAATTCACAAGGCATATTCATTATCGATTCACCACTGCAGAATCACAAGTATTAAAGTTTCCTGATGCCACACTAAAGCAACCAAAGGCTGATGGAGCTGAAACTCAAACAAACCTGAACCACCGATTACACTTCACCTCACTGCAGCAATGTGGAAAATGACCTCTATTGAGAGTTTACATAATGATACTATTTTATTACAATTTTAGTAATTGCACAAAACTGGGGATATTTCCTCTCTTTCCCTGGTTTTCTAAGAATGCATGTGTGAGCATCCCCCAAAAGTTACAAACCCTGAATGTCCTTAAAAGTAAAACTTTTAAAACAAATAATGCAGTAAATAACAGTTCAAAAGGTTTTCTTTTAGGGTCTGGATTAGTGTGTACCAAGTGAAGTCTAAACTGAATATGTGGACTTTTATCTTATTTTCTGCACTGATTCAGAGGAAAAATTGTGCAAATGTGAACATATTTAAACATGGTAAATATGCTAAGCGGAACTAAGTGTGTTACACTCTTATCGGTAACTGAAGTAAAACGTTTAATAAAAGAAAACGCAACGGGTGGCAATTTGTATAATTTCATGAATGATAGGGGTGACCATAGGGTAAACTGATTCCATGTTGGTCTAGACTGCAGTATTGAAAACAATAGAAGGTATGTCGTCATTTAAACGTGTGTGTGTGTGTGGAGTTTACGGTCATCAAGACCTGCTGAGTGCTCCCAGATTATCTTAAGGGCTCGGAGAGTGTTGTTTCATGTTCTTATCAGTGCTATTTAATTAGCTAAGGGCTGGAGATAACTTACAAATTCCTGAACTCTGACAGACTGAAACCCACTTACCACACGGCTGAGAACCGCATGCCACAAATGCACAGTGACTCACATATGCAAACACAAAAAAAGGGCCTAAAACTAGGGAACTTCTGGGGGCGATAATGGTAAACAATCAGCAGCTTGCTATGGCTGATACAACGGCAGATTTGTACTTTTTGCGTTTTAACCCTTTTAAATGTAGCAGCTAATTAAAATATACTGCATAAATGCAGTCTGGTCAACTCCTAAACACCGATGCTTTTATTTGCATTTATTTGACCAAAACTACAATTAAAACGATAATATTGTGAAATATTACAATTTAGTATTTTTAAATGTAATTTATCCCTGTGATGGAAAAGCTGAATTTTGGTGCTCAATAACATTACTTAATATCAAAGTTGAAAGCAGTTGTGCATCTCAATGTTGTTGTGGAAAATGTGATACATTTATTTACGATTCTTTAATGAATTGAAAGTTCAAAAGGAACAGCTTTTATTTGAATTAATTTTTTTTCCCAAGTCATAACTTTCGCTTTTGATCAATTTAATATAGCCTTGCTGAATACATTTATGTTAAAAAAAGCTTACTGATCCCAAACTTTTGAACAGTGGTTCACATGAAAGCCCTCAGACACAAGGTGTCTGACAAAGGATGGGGCCTTGTGATTGAAAACAGATAGATGGAGACCAAGAAAATAAAATAAAAACGCAGCGGTCACAAAACCCCATTTTTCAAAACTTAACTACTTTTCTCTGACCTATGAGACTTGTTAGGTCTTAGAGGCCCATTACAACAAAATGGTGCAATACTGAAAATAACTATGTAATTTTCCCAATTGACTGGCAAATAATTTATCGTCCAGTAACATATTGTGTACAAAATGTGTCTACTGGGTGGTCTTCTGTTGTGGTCCGGTCGAGTAGCTCCAGGGAGCTGATGGGCCCAGAGGCCACTGACTCCTCAGCCCAACATGAAAAGACTCATCAAGCTCCAAACACTCAGATGATTAAAAATGAACGTCACTAAAAATAACCTTCCCTTTGTTTGGAAGAGAAGGAGGGGAGGGCACAGGGAGAAAGGATAACTCCCAACTCACTTTTCATGTGTTCTCTCGCGTTCTCTCAGCTCTCCGTTTTCATGTTCGAACCGAGGCACAGGGGAATTAACCAATTCTGATTCTTTTTAAAGTTTGTGGATAAAGTGTTCGGCAGCCTGTTTAGTATACGCACATCTTTGCAGTGGCAGATCGGAAGTGTGTGGGTCCACCATTCGAAGCATTATACCGCATTTATATCCATTCTGCAGAATTCCACGGAGGAAGTCCGCAGATTGCGTCTGGGCCTATTAATGAGACATCAGCGAGTTAAAACCAGGATGTCCATGATTCATCCAGTCTATAAAAACAAATGCATGTTCTCATCGCTGTCTATTTACTTCTCTTCATTGTGTTTCTTGACAATCATATAAGACCTGCCAATTACCTACATTGTTCCTTCAGAAACAAATGCTCATCCAACCTTCATGAGGATGGGAAACAAGAGACGGCTAAGGAAGAAAAAGCGAGATTTTTCCAATAAATTGGACGACATCAAAACCCTAATCCTGTATAGCCTCAATCCATAGACAACATGCAGCGAAAGAGAACAACAGCTAAAGAAACAATCACTGTCATCATCATAAACGTTGTGTTTTACAAGGGGTGCTGATGTTAACAGATGATGTAAAGCGTAATGCTTGTCTCTGTCATTCACTGTAATACCACCCCCTCCCCTCTTGGTTCAGAACCATCATCGGAGTAATCTTAAAACTGTAATTACGCTTTCCACACACAGCCCAGTATCATGCCAGGGCTTTGAAGGCATGCCAGAGAGGCACCTTTGAAACCAAAAATTAAATATGAGTGAAACAAGAGAAGGTGGTTTTCATCGCAAAGATGGCAGGTCCAGCTACTGAAATTGAACGCTCAAGAAGTCAAAAAGTACACAGGAGCCGAAGGAAAGAAACAAAAAATATAATTAAAAAATAAATTAATAAAATAAAAACTTCTGCTTAAACTTCTTGTGTTTCGATTGTTTCTCCTGAAAAAAGAGAAAAGATCCAAGTAATGTCGTGTCTTCCAAGAGATTCAGCCTGATTACATTAACATAATAGTAGATGGCATTCCTATATTTACACATTTTTGTTTCGATATGCACTGAAACGTACAATTTGGATGTAGTGACAGCATCTGAAATGTACTATTTACATATTCACAAAGAATCTTTATAAACACTTTAAATTAGATTTATTTTATCAATATATTTGTATAGTTACATTTTACTATTATATATCTGGGGATATATCTTCAAGTTTTTTTGCTCTCTCAAACCCAACCGTAAACCTACCCGATAGTGTTACCAAATGCAAAGCTGATATAAAAACACATTTACTGATGCATCCATGACATTTTAGCTTCCTTATATGCAGGAATATTTTGTTGAACCGTATTTTTGCATTTCCTATGAGACCACGTAGCATATAGACATTTTCCCTTGACATACAAAGTCAAATTTAAATGATTCAGTGATGATAATTCACATTGATTTCACTATTTTAAAGTTTAGACTTGTGTAATGCTATCCTTTGAATGGAGTTGAAAATAGTACAGCATGAAACCATTATAATGTCAGATTAAGTAATACATTAAATAAATGTGATGAGACCATATATTTAACCATTTAAAAAAAGTCAATGTATAAATTCAATTTTTGATCTATGTAAAGATTTCAAAACCATTTGCATGTCTCTAAAGCTGTTCAAAGGTAAAATGCTTACAGTTTACATGCTGTCAATATGTTAATAAATGTACGTTTCAGGGTCTATGAAAATGTGCTAGAAGCGCAGTTTACCTGCGAATACCATAATGAGACCACACTGTCAGATTTGCCTACACACAAGTCTGGAAGTTTCAGAACTCAAACCTTTCAAAGTATCTGACTAATCTCCTTACTGTACGTCAGTAATTATCTCATTTGTATTTCCCTAAATACATTGTAGAAGAAATCTCAGAGATAAAGCTGATACTATGAGCTATGAAAGAGCAACCTCTGAGCAATAAAATTATCCTCTAGGAAAGACAGAGAGAGAGCAGTGACACAAAAGAATGAGGTAATGAATGAGGAGAGAAAAAAAATAAGAGGATGAATAGGTGAAGGGAATGTGACAGAGAGGGAGAAAGACATTAACCCTGGAAAGAAAAAGCGTAAGAGAGAAAGTGTGTATAGAGGTAGTAATCCCTTCACAGACGGCTTTGTTGCCTGTCTGATGATGGAGCAGTCCATATGATGAACTAATGGAGGGGTGTTGTGTAGAGGATTATCCTCCCACTCTCGCACCCCTGGAAACTGAGGTCAAGTGGTACAATTCCATTTTCAGTTCATTTAATGCCACAATCACAATCTCTCTTTTAACAATTTAACATTTTCCATGAGGTCTTATCTCTTCAAAAAAACACTCTTGCACACAAATGGCTAGGAGATGTGGGAGGGCCTTGCACCGTGAAGCACATTTACAAACCCTAAATCCATTCTTTTCACTAACAATGTTTAATCTCGCTCTGCTCTCGGTCCCTAGAAAGGCTCTATACAAGATCTTTCAGCAAACGAGAACCAATCAATCACAGATCCGGCAGAAAAAAAAACTACCGCGACTACAGTAAAACGGTCAAAAGTCTGAAGACCTGATGTAGGCTCTGTGCTCTGCTTGCCAGTTTTCCAAAGTATCTTTTCCTACCCTTAAAATGTTTTAATGTGAAACGCTTAACCCAGTTAAGAAAGCTTTTATCTGTCTCCAATTAGTAGCTGATTCATTAAATATTGAGGGAGCCATGAAGGATTCAATTTTTAATGTTCATTTGAGGCATCGAGTTGTACAACAACTTCCCCCGGAGCGGTGCATAGAGACAGTCTGTGCTCACCATTGATTACGCTCACTGAGGGGCCGAAATCCACTCCTCTCCTCCCACACACCCCTCCATCCCATAACCTGTCTGACCCATTTCAACGTCATTTTTTTCCCTCTCGGCACAGGCTCTATGGAGATACTAATGGTTTTCTCCAGACATCAGCGTACATGACTTAACAAGACCTTTGAGAGTTGTCAGGTTAAAGTCAACATGAAATCAAAACTGACCCTGTTTACATTTTAATGAATGTTTCTGGTCTTATTGTGAATTATGCATCAATGCACTTTATTCCAAAAAAAAACAAAATTCTTTGTAATCTTTAATAGTAGTAAATTGCGTTTCCTCTTTCTGCTGGCATTACTTAGGCCAGAGTTTTCAAACTTTTGATCCCAAAAAGCCCAAAATATGATTATTAATATTTTTATATACAACCATGCAATTATACTGTTTGAAAAAATTTTTATATTACTGTACTTTACTTTAACAAAACCCAGTGTAAACATATTATCTGTAAAATATTTGCTTTGTATTACCTTTTTTTCAACTGCTTACACACATTTTCAAAACTTTACACACAAATCTAAGAATCACACACAAAATGCAAAATGCCTCACATCTCTTGACAAATGAAGCACTGCATTCAAAATATCAAAAACACATCTCAAAAGCAAACATTTGCAAACACCTTTGCCATAATATTAATTCCTGTTAGATTTTTGTGTGTTACATAGGGAATTGTGTGTTGTGTTTTGCAAAAAGTGTTTTATGAAATTGATAACTGAGTCAAAGGCTGAGAATTAGCGTATGGTTTTGCAGATTTGGTGTGTGGCTCTGGTGTTTGAGTGTCAGGTTTCAGGAATTGTGTGACAGGTAAAAATTTTGTGTGTAAGCAGTTGAAAAAACTGTAAGCTTAATGTATTTTTTTTGTACCCAATAGTCAAGTAATGTTAAAGGGTTACTCCACCCCAAAATGAAAATTTGGTCATTAATCACTTACCCCCATATCGTTCCAAAGAAAACAAAAATAACGACTTCAAACAATTAATCTCCTCCACGTCACTGTAGCGCCATTTTGGAGAGTATCCTCTGAACGCAAACAGCGTATGCTGTTCTGTGTCAGCTGCACCACATAGATACGCTGTTTCCGTTCAAATCAAAATGGCGCTACGGTGATGCGGGGGAGAAGAATTGTTGAATAAAGTCGCTATTTTTGTTTTCTTTGCGTACAAAAAGTATTCTCGTAGCTTCGTAAAATTACGGTTGAACCATTGATGGCAGATGGACTATTTTGACGATGTCTTTCATACTTTTCTGGGCCTTGACAGAGTTAATTCTTTGGCAGTCAATGGGACAGTCACAAGCCTGTCGGTTTTCATCCAAAATATCTTAAATTGTGTTCCGAAGACGAACAAAGCTTTTACGGGTTTGGAACGACATGAGGGTAAGTGATTAATGACAAAATTTTCATTTTGGGGTGAAGTAACCCTTTAAATGTATAAACCTGACATTTTAAAGCGTTTTAAATTAATTTCAGAATTATTTCTTCACTTATTTTTTGTGTTATAAATATATTTAATTCATATTTCATCTTAACATATTAACTTAAACAACCCTAAAAAAAAATTACAAAATTTTCCACAGAGCCTCTAGCACCCCCTTTCAGGCCTCAGGGTGTTCTTTTACCCCAATTTGAAAACTCCTGACTTGTGGTCTATTAGGTTATATTGACCAGATTGCCAGGCAACCTTTAAAGCCTTGTTTCAATAAACTTGCATTCGGTCATGTTTTCCATTTTTGTCATGTCATGATCCAATCAATTCCTGATGGAAAACATCATGTCCCAGACTACCATTTTTCTCTCATTGAACATTCTGATTCATGCAATCAATACGTCATATTATGAACACAAATGACAAGTCAGCACATTGCCGTAGAATGCGATTCATGATGCTTTTTTTAATATTAATTAATATTCTGGCATCTTTGTGTGCATGATGAAATGTTCAGTTGTCTTGTGGGCATATGTGTCAAAAGTGTGTGTGTGTGTGTGTGTGTGTGTGTGTGTGTGGGACTGAGAGAGTGAAAAGAGAGCGAGATGACCTGAGAGGGATGTGGCTGTCGGGGTGTGAGTAAACACGCTGACCTTTTCAGATATCAGAGGAACATTTATTTCATATGGATGAATGACTTTCTATATCGCTTTTTATATATGACTTTATCTGCACAAACCCCTCAGTTCCTTCTCTCTACTTCATAAGTTGAAACTCTGGCTCAGCATCCATTTAATCTTTATTTTTTTTCTCTTTTAGCCAACCATGTTTATCTTTTCCGCCTCAGATCTATTTGTCTTCTCTAATTATATTTCTCTACCATCCGTCTGTCAGTGTGAAACTCTGAAGTTCTCAGAGGCAGTTTTTTTAAACAAACCAACTCCCTAGTTGCCTAACCAGTATTTTTTCTTCCACTTATTCATTCACCTCCTTCTCTGGGTTGAGAGAATTCCTGATTCGGTCTCTCACCCAAGGTCTACACTCTTGTTAACGTGGCTTCTCCTTTCCTCTTGTACAGAGAGCATCCTCAGCACAGACAAAAATCAAAGGACCTCTGCGTGGGTTTGCAGATTGTGTCACTGTGGGTGAAGCATGAATGCCTTATCTAGGGAGGGCATGCACGCGACCCATAATCGGGAGGCAGCCAGCCGGAAAATGCCCCCTGTCTCTCTCAGTTGAGTGTGTCTGTCCAAACCGTTAACTAGACTGTGTCCCAGGCCAAAGTCACCCCTGTCCCAACTGAGGTTAGTTTAATATGTACATGGTTCCCACACTTTCTGACCTATTTCCTTGATTTTTTAAATTACTTTTCAAAGCTGGATAATGGCTTGATAGTGAATTTTAAAAATCGTTTTATAGAAATTATACTTGCAAAAGCATCTAGACAAAAAACTTCAGAATATGGAGAACAACTACACTTACAAAAATAAGTAAAAAAAAAAATATTGGAGTACATTTTACAGGAAAATATGATTTCAGTCTTTTTTTCTTTTTACAAAATTTCAAGTTTAATTCAGTGTGTTAACTGGAGTTTCTTTGTAATTAACTGTGAAACTTACTACCAATTTCTGAGTGAAAATGTTTCTACACCATTTTTTTCAGTTTACAAAAACTGATATTGACTATAGACATCACACTTCTGAATGATATTTTTAGGTTTTCCGGGATCCCGTATGTGGTTTACAGTTAACTTGATGAAAAGAATCAAAATGAAAATGTAATTAGAATCATCTTTATATGGTACAACATTCTGTTTCAACTAGTTTAATGCTAGGATTATATGCACGGATGCAAATTAACAAATATTACAATTTATTCCAAATTGTATTATTTACACTACCATAGAGATCTGTAATTGGAGGCATTTGACGCTTAAAGCCTTTAAAGTCTTTAGAAGATTGAACTTTTTGAAAAACTTGTATCTGGGTGCATGAGTTTTATGTCAACCACCAACATACCTTCTGTTCAAAGAGTTCCAGTAGACTGGCTCCATGTTGGTTGCATCCACTGCTAAACTCTCCATCAGGAAGATTAAGAGAATTCCCAATCCACTGACCCAGTCCGAGAATGCCATAGCCACCCAGGCTCCCCTCGTCTGGACTCCCATGTTCCTCCTTCAAGACAAATGAATGGGACCTAATAGAGACAAAAGACTGGTGGAGGGCTGAACTTCACTAGATCCCTATGCGCTTGAGGAGATGGTGTGACCGCAACATCCACATCTGAAAGACTCGGAGAACAAATCTCTGAATGTTTGTAAAAGAAAGCAGATTCAGAAACATCAACCTCCTTTGTTCCATTCAAAGGAGTCAATGACCTCAAATGAAAGTCCCAAGTAATTGTCAAATTTGAGAAGGCAAAGCCATATGGTCACTGTATGAATCTGATTTGGGATGAATTTCAAACAATATTATGATTGTACATGAACTGAAGTTAAATGTTTTGAAGCGCACGCAGACTGATGCGGGGCGCCAGGTCCACTGCGGGTGATTTTTTTTAGAAATGTTTCCCCATCAACTGCAGCATTAGCATTTCTGTCAAGGACTCTGAGTTGTATTTTTACTCCCGTTGAGAAAATTAACATCCACCCGGTACAAATAATTCAATTTTTCGACGGACAAAACTGTTTAAGTTGTGTCGTACTTTCACGTTGGTGAGGAACACGTCTCTGGTGTCCAAAATGAGAGGTCCAGAACTTTTCGCTCATCTATTATCCAAAATATTCACGCAAATATGATGTCCCAGTCCTGAAACAACAGTGGGGATGTCCACCAGCACTTACTTACCCAATGAATTACAGTCCGACAAGAAAAACAAGAAACAAAACCCGTTTAGGGCACTGAAAGGAGGTAAGTGGCAGTAATCGGTAAAAGTCTATTGCAACAAACACAGAAACGTTGGGGACAAGAAACGAGATATTCCTGTAGTCCATTGGATACAACGCGTGCCGTTCGCTCTGTCCGCTTCTCTGCAAAGTCTCGCGCTTTGACTCGCGCGCCGGCAGCATTGTTGCCAGATCTCAGGAGAAACAAGCAACTTGGTCTTACAAACCAAGCCTAACCGAAATTGGCAAGCTCCGTTTTTCATTTCTAAAGGCTTAGTAGTTATTTATTAATTATGGGAAAAGCACTGTATAACTCCGTAATTTCATTTATCAATACAGAAATATTAAGAAAGATTAAATACAGTCTGGATTAAAATGGCTAAATTACAAACTTCCACAAGTAGTATTTTATTAAATAATAGACAGTACATTTAAGTACAATAGTACATTTAAGTTTTAAATAATAAAAAGCTATTTTTAGATGCTTACAATAAGAGGACATGGCAACAACTGTTTGTGGTGAGCGTGCGTGTTGGTGACCGCTGGGAAGGAGAGTTTGTGGATGCCGTCTTGAGAAAAGCTATCTCTAAGTATTTTTCAATACTGTTCAATACTGAATTTAAATGTCATTGCAGCTTTACGGGCAACAAATCAAAAGAACTACTATGAAATAACCTGCGAGGACGGTAGGCCTCGAGTCGACTTCAATTCAGTGTTTCCAACCGTCTCAACTTTATTCAGGTAGCTCGAGGCACATCAGAACAAGGTTTGTGTACTTAAACCTTATGCCCTATGTCTAATCTAAAATCTGTCAAAAACAGTATAAGTGATGCTGGGTTCCCTGGTGAATTAAATGGTGGAGGTTTAATCTGTGTAGACCTAACATGAATTTAGAATTTGTTCCTAACGCTAAGACTGAAAAACGACTGAAAGCATGATGATTTTTTATCTGTAGTAACGTTAGTTTCATTTGGTATCAAGAAATCAAGCTCTGGTTATCCTGGAATCTTTTATAATGTAACTTATACTGCCTGAGGGTCTGAAGCAGAAGTGTGATTGTACTGCCTCATAGTGGAAAACCGCTGCAAAGCAGGAGCCGAATCTGACTACATATAAGACAAAACAACGAAGGTATAAGCCAACAATAATTGTAACTATGACAGAAAACAAATTCAGCATTTAATTTTTTATTTTCAGTTCAACATATTTTGATCTTCTCAAAGCAAAACTAAGCCCCATGTTCTGTACGTACCCACCTAATCATTTAAAACTCAAAAAAATTCAATGATAGAGGAAGGCAAACTACCTCTTTTTGTAACTTTTACCATTTCTTTTTCAGATTTCAGCATATACCAGTGTTCATCAACCTTTATCTGTACATGTCAATAATTGCAGTTATTCACTTGAACATTAACATACCAACAATACATAGAAAACACTGTGGGAAACATCCCACAGCCTGGTATGATGAGTGAAGTCAACGTAGGAGGAAACATCTTCAGCCAGGCTCAGATTCCTTTAGATGACCGAGTGGTGTAGATATAGCCTGTGCTGTTTTTCTAATGAGTGTTACATTAATGTTGACTAGGGCAGTTCTATTTTGTACAATTAAGGCATGTGAAACACCCAAGATGATGGCCTAAGATGGACATAACTCAACAAACAGGGACCAAAAGCATTTACATTATTTACAGGACATCCAGTCCCCGTCTCACCCACAAGCGAGATGGGAGAATGTACGAGTGTCTTTGTACAGACACTTACAAAGTCTCTTCACATGCATGCACACACCTAGTCTGTCTGTGGGTCCCATTATATGCTGTCAGGACGAAAGAGAGAAATAGTAGAGAAAGAGTTGTGGTCTCTTGCTTAATCCAGTTCAACGACTTCAGATGATGCGTACTGGTGGGTGTGATGGTCCCAGCAGGGAGATCTAGGTTACGTCCATCCTGGAAGAACTGAAAAACAAAAACCAGATTAAATCACAACCACAATGCAAGTAAAATTACAATTTTCAATCTTGGACTGTCGCATCTCACCTGCTTCACTGCAGTTCAGCTGTTTCACAAGCATCCATGAACTTCATAATGTCAACAATTGCTGTAATACTCTCAATTTTTCATTGTATTGACAGGCAGTCATGACAAGTCTGTGTCCTTGAGATTTAGTTCAAGTGAAGTGCGTGAAGAAACGAGAAGAGTTTGCTTCAGTTCATGTCCTCTCCAAACATTCATCACATCTAGACTCCTCAACCCGCAGCAGGTAAGGGAGTTTTTGAAGAAATATGATTGATAGATGTGAGAATATGCAGTTTCTCCACACGGTAATCTTCTAAAAAGGCATAAAGGTTTTTTTTTTTTTTTTTTTTTTTTTAAATCAAACATTCAAAATGACCACTTTTTTTTTCAAATGTTGTAGGAATATCCTTCATTTGATAGTGTTGCAGAGAGCAGTGGGGATTGCAGCTCAAAGGATGCAGAAAACTCCTTTGGTGTGAGGATGAAATGGATCCGCACATATTCCCTCTGTCTCACTCTCTGTGTGTAGCACTAAATGCAGCTGGTTGCCACTCCTTTTCGGACTCCAGGATGGCATTTGAGTTAGTGCTGATATCCACCTCTCCATGCCTGTTTTCAGTCATTGTCTTTTTTTTTTTTTTTTTTTTACAAAAATATAATCCAGTCAGAATAGAGTGAAATACGCTTAAAGCAGGATTTTTTTCTTTTCTACAGATCAAGTACCGAAATCTCCTCTGTTCCGATCCTCAGTCTCTTCCTATTCAGAGGATTCAGGTGAATAAACATTTATGATGCAAAACATCACACATTTCAATCCCAAAACTCATGTATTGGGGGAAAAATAGATTCTGTCTTTCCAAAAAAAAAAAAAAAAAAAAAAAAAAAAAAAAAAAATTTACTGCTACACACTGCAGATCCTTGGCTCTCAATGGCCCTGTATCAAGAGCGCAAGTAACAAGATGACAGAACAACAGATCCATCGAGATGTTGGGAGACAAACGGAATCTCCGGGTGCTGTGAGAAAGTTCTGGAAGAGCACTAGCCACCGGAGACCGTCAGCTTGGTACAGGCCATGTGCATCCCAGAATCTGACCTCTGACAATAGGCATATTCCGAATGGTGAGGCGTGCCCCATTTCACTCCGAGACACTCAAGCCTTGTTGTTGGATGCACTGTTATACATAGTTTGTTTTGGAATACATTCATTCATAATACAACATCCTCCAGAGGCAAATAAAATTTAAAAAGAAAAAAAAAAACCTTAACAAATAAAAAAACATTATTCAAAAAATACAAGGTAGCAGCCTAGAAAGTGCTCCAACTCAAAGTTCAAATACTTTGTATAGAACAATAAAAAAATAAATCATTCATCCTTTTTCAACAGCAACAAAAAAAGAAAGTAACACAACTGACATACAGAATCACAGTGCCCTTGTGACTGTCTCAAAACACCAACCAACAGAATCCACACCCACACACACACACGCACGCAGAGACACACTTTCTGGACAGAAGGCAACATTTCACATCGTGGACTGAGTGAAAGGGGAAGAGTTGTAATGCAAGTAGTTTGTATACAGACAACAGCGGAGCTACAGTTATACACCAAACACAAACCCAGAAACCCCGATTGCCCTCTTAGAACAGAGCCAAACGGGTCAAACAGCACCTCAGTCATGCTTTGAAACACTGGAGGGTAAAAATGCTTGACTGTCCTATCGGTCTCTTTAAGAGCCTATGTACAAAAAAAGCGGCAACACAAACTACCTCTGTCCATTCACACACACGCTCAATGAAGTACAAAATTCTGTTGAACAAAAGCATGGCATTTGTTTTATACACGTTGGTAAGCAGTAAAATTTGTGCAGACTTCATCTCTTACGTTTGCACACACGCTCACAAAAAACCTCAACCTATCCTAACTTTTTTTTTTTCGTCTTTTTTTTTGTTAAACAAGTGCAAATATTCAAGTTTTCAAATTCATATTTTTATAGCTTTACCATGAACATAAAAATACAACAGTGTTTGTCTTTTAGGAGAGATGCTCAACTTTTATCTCCCCAACAATGTTTCTCAACCTCCACGTTTGATACGGTGGAAACCGCTCTGTTTCTACCTCTCGTATGTATATTCATACAAATATTCTACACATAATATATGCAACAATATATTCACACATTTTTGCATTGTTAAAAAAAAAAAAAAAAAAAAAAAGACAACTCCATTTCAAATATGAAAACATTAAAGTGCAATGGTTTAGGTAAGGTGCTTTACTGAAGGGAGGCAGAAGAGGATCTCCTCTTCACACCGAACCTCCCAATAACCTCCTTCTGCTCCTCTCACAGTGCAGAGTGAGAGAAAGAGGGGGAAAGAGAGAGGGGGTGTGGACAAATATTGCCCGCCCCTTCCCTCACTGAGCAGTGCACATTCCTCTGCTGATTTGCTCCAGGTTTAAGGCCTCAGGTAAACTCAAGTAGACGGGCTGGGTCAGTAATCCTCCACCTGCTCCAGCTCACCTCCCCCCAGGAATGAGTAGCCTGCGGAGATGGGAAACAGGAGAACAGAGGTTGAGAGGTCTGAGGGTTGACTTTCTACAAGAAATTTCCCATCTGGGAATATACTAATGACTAATTCATAAACTTTTCCCCCTTGAAGCAGGGCAGAAAATGCTTTTCAATAAGTACATCAGTAAATAGATCCTCTTTGCTAGATGAAGATCTCACTATGACCCAGACAGCAAGAATTTGACAAGGAGCCAGAATGCAGATTAAAACAACAGTAGTTCAAGGGTTATTCTGGGTAATGTATGCATGCTGATGGGTAAAGCTGAATGGAACCCAGCAGGGGTTTGTGAGTGTTTATGTGAGCATGCACGCTAACCGAGGATACTGGGGTCAGAATGGAGCATCATGCTAGGCTTTTTCTTCGCTTTTCCTCCCTGAGTGTCGTACACACTGCCGCCCTTACTCATTTGAGCTGCCTGGAACATTGACTGTAAGAAGAAAAACCAGGAAGACTTTAAACAATGGACTAATAGAAAATGAAAACTAAAAATAGAAAAATAATAGCATGTCTTCTTTAAAAATCCAGTAAAACAGTATGTAATCTACCTGCAGGGGGAAGTTCATGTTCAATCCAGAGACTTCCTTGGACAGCTGTGGAAAGTTTCAGTACATTAAGACTCACCCAGTGTGGAGAATTGAACAAACGTTAAACAAGAAAAATCATCATTCACAAACCTGCTGCTGTTGTCTCTGGTGGTTCGCTTTCTGTTTGGCACGGCGCTCCAGAAACTGCTTGGCAAACTCTTTGGCTTCAATGGTATCACCCAGATAAATACGGATAAAATCATGAACTTCATATGGAGACTCCACCTCCTTTAGATATGCCACAATGGTGGGCACTACCAAGAGAAATGCAAACATGATAAATTTAATCTCAGTTCCTTTTGGAGAGGACAGTGGAAAAAGAGGCGAACGGCAGAAGTGACAGTTACCATCCACTGAGGAGGAGTTATTTGCAGAGGTGTTGAGAGCGTGGAGCATCTGTTCACACCAAGTGGTGAAACCATCCTGAGGTTTCATCCCCTGAAGAAGCTTCAGAAGCCTGTCCTCATCATCAGTACGCTTACGCCGATTTAGCATGTACTGATCACTGAGAACACAGACACGTTTGGGGTGAACATTGTATGTAGAAACACTGGTTTAAATGTAAATGTAAATTGTGTACCTGAGAGAGGGACTGCTGCGGCTGTTCTTCAGGCCAATGTTGCGATGGCTGGCCTGGTTCTTCATGGCCTCATCCCACATGCCCATAGCAGGGTTGCCACCTCCGACCTTTCCTTCCATGCCAGCTCCTGACCACATCCCAGATGGCCCATCACTCCACTGGCCCATTGTCAAACCTCCATGCTAAACGAAACAATGTTATAATGAACTAAAATAACAGCAACTCATACTAGGAAGACCTCTTTAAACCCATGACCCCAAACTATTTGCCAGCCATTTGGATGCATATTAAACAATTCACTGCTCAAGATGTTTTTACCCTTTGCTGCTGCTGAGCTCTCTGCTGCTGCTGTTTGTGAAGTCTCTCTGCCTCCAGCTCCAGGAGTCCCATGCTCTTTCCAGCAGATTTGCCCAGAGACAGAGCTCCTGCCTGGCTTCCGCTCCATCCTGCGCCCCCTGGCACGCTCTGCTGCTGCTGGCTCTGCTGCAGAAACTTCATGATCAGTTCCTGCTGCTGACGGCACTGATATAAAACAAAAACATACAAATGTGTTACACATCATAAGCATTTAAATGTGCAACAGTCGTAGCCTAGTGTGTCCATGCGCTCACCTGTTTTCGTCTATAAAGCTCCTCCTCCTCTCTCCTCTTCTGTTCCTCCTGCTGTCGGCGCTTTTCCTCCCTCCGTTTCCTCTCCTCTTCTTCACGCTTCCTGAGTTCAGCTTCACGCCTCTCCTGCTGGATCTAACACACGGGCAGCACACGCTCAGTTACCGAAAAAGCAATATGGGTGAAGTTTACACATTCAACGTGAAATGTGATCACCGGGAGGCGTGATTAATTGGTAACATCGCAGTCCTGTTGAAGTCCAAAATTTACTTTGGTTTTTAACGTATACGCTAGGGTATGTGTACAGTGTGCTTTATGTAAAAATTCTTCATAAGTATAGTACACATGTACAGTAAGCTTACTGGTTTTTTAAACTGCACTTTGTCCACATGGTGGCAACACTGCCACAGCCCGAGACATGAGCAACTCTGTTTAAATGGGTACAAAGATTAGAGCCCCGCACGGGCCTCATATTTAGGCCCTAGCCTGGCCCGAGACGCTCAGGCCCTAGCCCGGCCCTTGTCCAACAGCACATCAGAATTACCGGCTTATCATCACGATTTGCCTAAAATAAAATTTATATATATAAGACAGTTCAAGTATAAAACCATGTTTAAACGTTAAACCTAGATAAATGTGCGCTGTATCCAAAAGTTTGAGCGGAGAGTGGAAGCTAAAGCGCCCTTTGCAGGACATGGAGACGCCAGCGCGATCACTTGCATTTTTTTCAGTTGATACGCTGTCAATTTTGCTCATAAAGGTAAGAGTAATACATCATTCGGAACTGCAAAGGGTCTACTTTTATTTTGTGTGCACTCAATATCAACAAAACGTTGTGCTTTTATAAAATAAAGAAAACAAACATGATGCGCTTTCTGCCGTCTCGTCTTGAACAGGAGCGCTTCACAAAAATAAACCGAAACGCCGCGAATACATGCCTCACAGACATAAATATATCTATAGAAAGCTTTAAATTACTGCTTAACGAAATAAATCAAAAACAAAAACCCTTTCATTATAATCAATCAATAAATGCATTTCTCTCTAAAGGCGCGTCTAATGAGGAGACGGCGAGTCAGGATCGGCAACTTCATCCTTCCAAAATGGACTCTGAAAACACTATTTTATTAGTAAATAATTCAAGTATATCCTTACTATTTCCCCCAGACACACTCATGGTAATTACTTTTGCCGGTGCTTTCTGGCAAGCTTTAGCCAATTGCTTGCATTTGAACGCAGAACTCTTCAGCTGTACTGAAGGCACACTCGCTGCAGCTGCTGGACACTAAACACTGTCCGAGCTGGTCTTGACAGTTGCGGTAGCACGGTCTTATGTTGTTTCCACCAGTGCTGCAATTTTTTTTTTTTCATCACTAATTGATGGATGTCTAAAATATAAAAATAAAGAGAAGCCTAAAACAGGCCCGAGGCCCGGCCCGCATCTGAACTATAACGTGAAAATTGGCCCGAAGCCTGGCCCTAGGGGCGTAAAAAACTCAGGGCCCATTGAGCCCGGGCTGAAACGCAGGGCTCTAACAAAGATATTTTTATCTGTAACTTCTGGAGAGTAATAGCGCAGACACCGGACGAGATCCAGGCTACGCACTCAGTTGTACGCATTTGCTAAACATTCACATCAAAAATTAAGTAATGCTTTGGGCTTTAGTCACCAGTGAGCCTTTGAACAAGACAAATGTACTCTTGCAGGACAGACAGTTTTACTATAGCATATGTTGAAGGCACTTTCAAGATTACATGTTACGTACTTTCTGCAAATGTTCAAGAGTTGGACCCTGAGTGGAGTTACTCATGGTTAAGTCCCACAGACTGGTCTCACCGCCTACAAAACAGAAAAACCAGTGTTGTAGCAATAGCACTTCACAAAATAAAGTGGCTATTACAAAGCATCAATGCAACTGGTAGTACCTGACTGCTGAGAGACTGAGGTAGGCATGTCCCACATGGGCCCGGTGTCTGGCACTGACATGGACCTGTTCATCGCAGGCATCATCCCAGTCTCCCCACACCTGAGACCCAAACACAGTGCTCAAAAACCCAAAACACAAGTATATACCTGCTCAACTGATGCATTAATTGCAAATCAGTGATACCTGTTCATGTGCTGAAATTTCATCTGAAGTTGTTGGTACAGGGCTGCAGAGGCAGCTTGTTCTAATTGTTTCTTCAACAGCTCCTGGTCCATGTTCCCCTAAAGTAGCAGAAAAACAGGCCAAAATGTTGCATCTCCATCCAACTTCAATACTTTATTTTGTAGAATTTTTAGGATTGGATAGAAGAGAACAGTCAGGAAATGACTAAGTACAAAGGAAGGATATGAGAGCCAGAAGGGGCCTTAAATGGAATCGAATTTGGGTCGTCTGTAACATGACCTCAATATGTCGGAGCACTGCCCTAAAAGGTTAAAGCTCTGACACCTACTTGAATACTTTACAAAAGCAACAAGCAACTCAAGGCTGTGCTTGATTTAACCATATTAAGGATTTAAGATCATGGTAAAAATTATTAACACAAAGCCCCGAGTGGTTTCTTACTGATACATGGCACAAAGCATCACCAAACCCATTTCTGGATATTTGACTGTGATCCTCACCAGAAGTGGAGGAGGGGAGGGGCCAGGAGAGAAAGGCACACGCCCCCACATCTTGATGACTTCACCCAGGGGCTGAAATCCCTCATCACAGCCACGTTTGACCAGCAGGTTCATGGTGAAATACCCCGCCTGAAACCACTCACACATCTCCACTGTAGTGAATGGACCTGAAAGAGAGACAACCAATACAGCCCACCATTTTATGCTGTAATGAACACATAAAACCCTCCAAGATTGACATGGTAGTCAGGATCACCTTGAATCTCCCCTTGAGGGTCCTTGTAGAACCACTTCATTGCTGATTCATGGGACAGGGGCAGAGCGCTTGCGGAGTGTGGGAGAGTGTGTGATGTGGAGTGAGAGTGTGTGTGCGTATTCGGGTGTGTGTGCGTGTGTGCCGCAGTGATGCGGCTCTCCTGAAGAGCTTGAGTAAAACATTCCTCTTCAAGGGACGTGTCTTGCAGGGATGCCACCATCTTCTCAGCCTCCTTTAAAAGACAGATCTTTTTTACTTTGAGCTTCTATCGAAAGAGCAACAAAAGCAAACAAAAAGCAAGCACACTGACCTGCTGAAGATGCTTCATGCCATCTTCCTCCTCGGTGTCGCCCCCTACTGTTGAAAGGTGAGTACCAGTGGTTGAGGGAGGAGAGGAGCTCTGCATCTGCATCGCGGTGCCACCTGCTGGAGCTGCATCTATAAGAACAAACTCAGTCTTGGTCCAGAGCTTTTTGCATTGCATGTTCTTGGAACAAAAAGGGAAAATGCACAAAAAGAGAAAGCAAGGGATAGAGAACCTTCAGATGGTTGGGGTGCAGGTTTTGAAGGAGGAGTGACTATGGGTTTGGGAGTCTCTTCCTCTGCAACAGGGTGCACAGGGGCAGGAGCAGACAAAGCATGAGGAGATGATGACTTTCTGTCTCCATCACACACAGCTATTGCTTCACATGTGTCCACTGAAAAAAGAAGAGAGGCAAGTTTAAAAAATATCAACAAAAAAAAAAGTGAGGAAATACATCAGCTTGAGAAATGGAGGACACTAAACGTTTAATGTTCATTTGAAGTAATCTTGGTCAGAGCAGGTCACATGATGCAGAACAAAGGGCAACAGTCACTTCCTGCTGAACATGCCGGATACAATATCAAATAAGACTTTTCTTACATTTATCAGCTGGGCAGTCCTTCTCTTGACCACCCTCCTCTTCCTCCTCCAGAGCTTCAAATTCCAGTTCCTGATCTTCAGGGATTGCATCTCTGGAGCTTTTCTAAAGGGTCACACAAACCTGATTTAATCCATCTCTTTTTTTTTTTTACTCACTTAACAGGAAGTTACTTAACAGTCATGTGCAAGAATGCATCTGACATTTATTTAAAGAAAAGCGTTGTAAGACAATCACACCTTAATGCACATGAAGGCTCCAGAAGAATCAAAGGTTCCCATCTCCCCTTCTTCTTCATCAGTGCACCACTCAGGCAGGCCATCTCGCTCTTCCTCTCCTCCCTCACTTCCAGCCCTTCTACGTCCACCCTCTCCATCTCGGAAGTCAAAGTCAAACTTCCTACGACGGCCATCCCCACTACCGTGATCCCGCCAACCTGCTGAACGAGGACCCCCGTCTAGATGAGAGAAAAGACAAGTTAAAAAAAATTCTAATAAAAAAAAAAAAAAAAAAAAACAACAACAACAAAAAAAAAAAAAAGTGAATGTACCGTCACGACGGCCCCCAGCAATCCTCCAGCTTCCCCCAGGTTCTGCCCCATCATCGTCCTCCTGCTCCTCTCTGAGCGTACGCCAGTTATCGCTGTCTGAGCGTGCATAGTCCTTCCTTCCTCCTGCTCCTCCCTCCTCAAAACCACCACGCCCACTTTCACGCCTCAAAGGCTTTTCAAAGCGCCGCTCACCTCTGAAACAGGAAATACTAATGATTACCACAACAGAATATCTGACACTAATTCTGAGAGTGACTGTTCATTCTGCACCCATGTCTTGATGGATTTAAGTTATACAAATGCATGTTACAAACATGCTGATATTCAGACAAATATGTACATTGTATATAAAACTTGATTATGCATAAATCCACCTGTCATCCCAGCTCTGGCTGCGGTGCATCTCTCGTCCTCGGCCAAAACCGACCTCTTCATCCACACTTCTTTGGTAGAATCCGCCCTCTCCTCTGCCTCTCCCTTCAGACAAACAAAAAATTATTAAAACACTTTTTAAAAAATATATATTATTCCATTAACACTACCAAATGAATATGTATTGTATAATATACTAAATTTCTTGGGAATAGATGAAATGTGACCTAGACATTTCTTGAGATTCACCCAAATGTCATGCATCACAAATCTAGTCATGATTTTTGCTCTAATGTCTATGGGGTTTTTGCTTAAATGCCTGAAATAAGGTCTGTGGTTAACACAAGCTCCAGACACTTTCACAATTTACTCTCTGACTTAAAATATATCAGTAATAACCACGCTGTTTTTTTTAAGCTTTTACTTGTCTTGAAAAAGGCAGTTGCTAACAAGTGGCTAAATGTCACTACAAAGACAGTCTTCATACCGAACAGGAAAACCCATCTACTTATTAGTTCTCTTTAGCCGCGTTTCCACTGTTGGGCCAAAAGCGGGGCGTGCTAGTGCGTACCAGGACCAGTCACGTTTCCACTGTCACTTCCGAGGCTTGATCGTGCCTCGTCGGTGCTTCCTTGAGGCCAATGGCCAGGGTTTTTTGGCCCGACGAAAACCTTGGGCCAAAGCAGGCCAACTGGGGCTAGAGAAGTGGTTATGAACAAAGTAGGCTTGCTGCGATAGACGGTGTTGGCGGTGATACCGGTGTTAAGCCGCAACACCGGTATGTCACTTGCATAGATTAGATTTCATTCACGTGAGGAGAGTGAGTCGAGCTGACTGACAAGAGGAGTGGGGACAAGATGTTAGCAGAGGATTTAGTTTAAAAACGAAATGAAAAAGCACATGTTTGGCAATATTTTGCATTTTGAAAAGCCTGTTGACTTTTGCCGTTTATCTAAGGCAGGGATGGCCCGCAGTGTCTTTTAGTACGGCCCGCTGGATCATCTATAGACTCGGATGATAAATTTGAAAACATTTGGAATAGTCACGTAAAGATTGCTTTCAGTTTATGATGTTAATACTATCTCCAACCAGGAGAGGTCACTAGTTTCCAGCCGCTCCCCGTAGTAATTTCAGCATAGTAGGACATGCAGTCTAATGTAAACATTTACTAACATTAGCAAATAATAAATGAAAAACTGACCATGAATGCAGTATTTTCCAATCAAGATGGTAAACAGATTATCTTTTTACCAAGTTCAAGGAGATACCCACATGTTTGGAAATCTGTATTTTTATTTAAAACGCCATCACACCATTTGCTCACAAACAACGGGGACGCCAGAGTTGCACTTGCTTCAAATTTTAAAGGTAAATTGCATAGTCAACAAAACCTTTTTGCTAAATGCATGACAGAAATGTTTGCACTGAACTATGTTCTTAGGGTTTCCGCGGGTCCTTAAAAAGTCTTCAGTTTAATTGTTTAAATTTAAGGCCATGAAAACTCTTGGTACAAAAAGTCTTAATTATTAGCGGTCTTAAATTATGGGACGGAAAAACAAGAATTGCTAGATTAATAATGCGATCAACCTTAAAAAGGCTATGATTTCACTGAATAAATATGACCGCTGAACATTTCAAAGTCAGGCGCTGCTGCTTTGTGAAATGCGGTTACCGGGGAAACCGCTATATTTCTGCAGTTCCGAAAGTGAAACCTGCTGGCAGAGAACCAATTTGAATTTTCAATAAGCCCTTCTGCTGTTTTTGCTACATATTTGTTAAATGTGAACCAATGGATCGACAAGAATCTAATGCATGATAAAAATCTAAACAATTAAGACACTAAGGTATATCTGTTATATAATATATTGAAAAAACAAATTACATTAATTATACTTCAATTTCCTTCAATAAAAAGGAAATTGAGTTAGACTGTGTAAAGGTGTGTGGACGTGGATTAGTAATCCGGCCCCTTGATATAAAGGAGAAAAAATGCTGGCCCTCATCACTATCAAAGTTGCCCATCTCTGATCTAAGGTGATTTTGGAAGTGTTTTTTAAACATTCGTTTCTTATTTAATTGGTTCCACCGTGTTTGCTGATTATCAGTTTTGTATAGGCCTACCTAGGCTATTTAAACTGTGTAAGTTATTTGTTATTTTATATTATGCACAGCCTATGGAATGGTGTATTTTGATTCGTTTTGTTAATAAAAAGTTCTATGATTTATATATAGGCTAATTTGAGTTTGAAGTTGTATTTTGCTGATGCTTGAATTGACGCCAGTTCGAAAGTGAAAGTAAAATCCGCAAATCACTTTTAAGCTGTTTAGAAGCAAAGGAAAGTGAGGAAAAGAGGGAAAACTCAAACGAACAAGTACTTTACGCCGAATGGCCGCTAATTTGAAAGTGAAAGTAAAATGCGCACCCCGCTTTTACAAGCTATTTAAAAGCGAAGGAAAGTGTGAAAAAGAGGGGAACCCCATCCCCCCAACCACCCCCATGGTGATACCGGTACTACCGGTGTTGTTACACGTCGATTAACCGGTGGGGAAATTTCCTCACCGTCACAACCCTAGAACAAAGGCAGAGTTTCTCTGCGTCTGGAGAGTGTCAGCGCTGTGGATCATTTTATAAAGTTAACAGCTATAACACCAGCATTAAAGGTGTCATAGGTGATTGTCTTCAGAAACATTTTTTGTTATTCTGGTTGAAAGTCTCTTCACATCCTGATAGCAATCATTAAGTTAAGTGGTCTAAATGTATTTATCTGTATTTATATATTCTGTGGAAGGTGTAGGACCAAGAAATGTTCGTCCAATCAAAACGCTCGGTTCGAGCGTATTAATTGTATTTTCTACCTGTCTGTCAACGTATGTATTTGCGTACCTCTGCGCACCCTGTTGGCGCAGACCCGATTCGTCATCAGCGCGTTCACGCACGCTGTGAAGACACAGCGAGAATGGCAGACAAACATCAACAACCCGATCTTCCTTCCTGGTATTGTAATACTTTTACTAGCTATAAAGTTTTCTGACCGGTGAATGACACATGATGTAGCCCAGCGGTTCCCAATTCCAGTCCTCGTGCACCCCGTTTTGCATATTTTGCAAGTCTCTCTTAGTTAACACACCCGATTCAGATAACCAACTCATTAGAAGAGAGCTACGTGCATGAACTGTGTTCCGATTGACATGCTCCCTACATAGTGTTCATTGCTCCCTACTCCCTGAGCAGGGAAAATCCGTCAGAAATTTATTTCACTTCGGAACATTCATTCGCAGATTGCACTGCGCAGCGTCTTTACACACAAACGAAACTTTATAGAGAAGTGTGACATAATATACCTCTGTAAATAAATACAATTTAAATTCACATCTTGCACACTTTATTGCCCTTTGTATGGAACATGCTTTGAACTGGAATCATGGCGGAATTTCTGGTGATGTCCACTTCGCAGGGCACTTATGACTTACGGTCAAATAGAACAAAAGTCCGACGTGATAAGATATATGAAATGTGCAGAGCGGGGAGAGCGTGAGGACTGTTATTGGAAACCGTTGATGTAGTAATTTAATGTTGTCTCTGGTATTCCGCTCTCTGAGCGTATGTGTGTTCAGGGGGCGTGGCTTTGGACGGCGATTGCAGTGAGGGTGGGACGTTCGCTTTCAGTGCTATCAGGCTAAAGTTAGCATTTTCCGAGATCTCCCACTACACCTTTAAAGACTTTTAAAATAATTTTAGCTCAAAACTCAGTGAGTGTTTGAAATAACTTCTGTTTGAGATCCGATGTGGATTGTGATCAGCATACAAGGAAGAAATATAAGCGATGCAAAAGACTATGCACGCTAGTCATTAACATTACCATAGTAAACAGGGTAAATACAACCGCTTAAAGAAATCAGATGTCAGCTTCATTCTCTTATCACAATCGTGTATTTATTCAGTAACATATTATCTGTCATAAGTCTCGTCTCATCTCCGTGTAGGCCTATGTCATAAAAATATAGCCTAATTTGTTTGGGGGCTCCCTCTGCTTCTCAGGTCGTATTTTTGATGGAAAAAAAATATAGAAATGATCATTCTTTCTAAATGTTCGCACTGGCCCGACTGTGGAAAAGTGGCTTTTGGCATTCTTGCTTTGTTTATAATTGTGCTCTGCGTTTAGCTTTTTACTTCTGGTGATTGTATTTAGGCTTCAAACATCATAATCATTCTGTTAATTTGTGAAGATTAACATGATAAACAAAACATGTAAGAATCATCAACTTTTGTTGAACACAGAGCTTTTTTTCTGCAATAATCCCAAAGCTGGTGGAAAAATCCTATTGGGTTTTTGTTGAGGGTGCCAGTATGAACCTCCAGGCTGGCCTACAAAAATATGTCATCAGCTCTAATTCACACAATTGGTCACAACCCACCTCGACCACCTCGAGTGCTTCCACGCCCTCTAGCGACACCTGTTGGTACAGCTCCACCTCCTTTACCCATAAGCCTCAGCACAGCCACACTGTTCACAGACATGGAGAAGTTTCTCTGGAAGGCGAGAGAAATATAGATCAGTGATATAGATAAGATATACATACGGCAAACAATATTACTTATAATATCCAAAAATTTGCCCCGTGACTACAATATGCATCACTCACCTGCTCCTCCTCAGTCAGGGGCACCAAGGCCAATGGCTGCTGAGGCTCTTCCTGCAGGATAGCAGCGAACTCCTTATCCTGCATGTCCTCAGGGATCTGAACACGCAAACAAAATCTCAACTAGGCATGTAATCGACAAAGAATTATTGACTCTTATATTAACACTTGAACTACTATAATGAAAAGGCCCTTGACTTATACAGGTGGCCTGTTCGGTTTAATTTATTTGACTTTTACTGCAGGAGCCATGAGTCACCTCACCTTGTTATCTTTGACATAAAGTGCTAACATCTCCTCGCGGCCATAGCGGTAGTCGGCCAACTTGGACTTTGGCATTGCAGGGGAAGGGGGAGGGGACGTCACACTCCCCCCTCTGGACAGTGCACGGAGCCTGAAGAAAACAGACATCGTCGTAATTCTTTCCATCACCCATTTAAAAACAATAAATCATTCTGGATTCAAGATTGTGTATATGCAAAAAACTATAGGAGACGACAGGATCTTTTATTTATAAATAATAATAATAAAAAAAAAATCAAAAATCACACAAAGGGGAAACATCTGTTTCCTCCTGTTGACACTTATAGGGAAGTAGGACAGAGAGGGAAAAAAAAAAAAATCAGCCACAATGAATGTGGCAGTTCATAAATTTACTGACACACTAAATATTTCTCACAAAGGATACCAATAAAGAGAAAAGTCAGATTAACCAAACCACATTTTAAATGTTGTAAAAGTGCAAAACACCTGTTTTGTTTTTATTGGTGATGCATTAGAAAGAAATCAAAGTAGATCAATTGAAGAAGAAAAGTGTGTTCTTTTTTTGTGCCAAATGCAAGGAAAAAATGTTTTTGGCAAGTAAATAGACCAAAATTATTGGGCAGAGAGACGGTAACTAAAACAGCTTCTCTGGGTAAGAGCTACATCAGAAATTTAAAATGATTTTAACTTAACTTGAATTTTGGATCATGCCTCCACATTTCCTGACCATAAATACACACTTGCCAGAAAGAGCATGTTTATTTAAAGTCATACTATCTGAAATACATTTATTACCATTCTGGACCGAAGTTAAGTGTCTCAGCAGTCATATTCTGTATGTCCAGAGGGCTCAGGGTTTCTGTTAACCAAAGGAAAAACGAAATGAAAAATAAAGCAGAGGTTTTTGAGTCTCATTTATCATAATCAGAAACACACCAAAATGTGAGATTATAATGATACAACAAGCATGTCTTAGTGGTGGGGAAGAGCTTACCTTGTCCAAAGAACAGGACTGTAAAGGACCAGTATGAACGGGGGACAGGAATGAGGTGGTTCTGTCAGGACCGGTACGGTGGTTCTGTGTGCTGAGGTGGACTTGGTAATTCTAAACTCTCTACGAATATTATAATAGCTGCCAGTTTCAGAGAGATAACGGCTGATGGATATCTAGCCAGATATAAGAGCTCCAAAAGATGGCACGCCACCCTAATGTGCCAGTAACTTCAGATCTTTAAAAAAAAAAAGATTCAGCAATTTAAAAACACTTTAGAAAGAGAAAAAAATACACTATGATTAAGAATTTGTGGCAGCATAAATAACAGCAACTGCTGTTTGAAAAAAAACTTTCAGGGCAGTTTGTAATGCCGTAACTATTGCTGGGTAACTTTTCTCTCAATTCTTGATCTCTTTACTTATATTCAGAATTTTTCTGAATTATTGTTTCATAGGCAAGCATTTGACTCCTAACACCTGCAGAAAAAAAACAAACAAAAAAAAAACACTGATTACTTTTTGTGCAAAACAAATGCATGCACATTATATGCATCCATAAGACAGAATACAGTCATATTTGAATTATGAAATTAACTTTTGGGTAGTTATCATTAAAGGGGTCATCAGATGCCCATTTTCCACAAGTTGATATGATTCTTTAGGGTCTTAATGAAGTCTATAACATATTTTGGTTAAAAATTCTCAATGGTAATGTAAAAAAACCACCCTTTTTACCCTGTCAAAATCAGCTCTGTTTTCAGCAAGCTGTTTTTTTAGTCCATGTCGCTTTAAATGCTAATGAGCTCTGCTGACCCCGCCCCTCTCTTCCATGGAGTGAACATTTTTCATTCACTTAATTTAAGTTTACACACACACACCATTTAGTTTCAGTTAACAATAGCAACACTGATCACAGGACTATTAAAGTAACAACATTTTGCACACATACTGGACTATCATTTAAATATAATTTAATAAAAGTTTCAACAACTCAAGTATTCAACTTCTACTTTAAACCACATGTAGGCCTAAATATAAATAGGCTTACAGCACTAATTTTAAATCCGAGTTAAACCTGCTGTATTATAACTACTTATGATTAATCCACTGAATCCCAGCTGAGTAAGCACATATAAACGAGCCCAAAACTGATTAGTTTCTTAAAAGGAGCTGCTAGTTACAAAGAAAAAAGTAGCAATTTAATATTTTAGGCAATTGTGATGGCAATTACATAAATGCATTTACTTATTTATATTTTATATATATATATATATATATATTGCTTTTTTAAACAATAAAATCTACAATTTAAGAATCTGTATCAAGTGTTACCTCGTTAAACTACCTTGTAATTTTAGAAGCAGACCTTTCAAATATTATATGCACCAAAAACAGCAGTTTGATTGGTTTAACTTTTACGACACGCATACCTTTAAGAGAGGTAACTAAAATGAAACAGCTCTGGTCATGGGAGCATTTACACAAAACTTGTACATATGTGAATGAAATCAAGACATTCTGCACTCTGTGTAAAAACATCAACAAATGCTTTTAGACAGGTCACACTCGGTAATAGTTGCTGGTGGGATTAAATGGGTTAAGTAACGTTTTGCAAAAGCCAAAAAAGGGACTAAGTTAAATAACGAAACGCATGTTATAGCTCAGCATCCGAAACCAGTCTGTGAAAACTTTCCAAACTACAATCATAACTCCACAAGCAACAGTACAGCTCAACGTGAGTAACACTCACCGCGCTGTTATGCAACACAAGCAACACGCCTGACACTGAGAGGCATTTTCTAATGAAGGTTAAGTAATCTAATTATAAACAACGAAACAAGTCTGAGACGTTTTAAGGAGACCAAGAGCAGGAAATGCAGCAGTAACGTCTCAAATATGTTAGCGCTGCGCCCTCGCGCCTTGCTGCAGGCCTTCACTGCTCCACAACGAGCCCTTCAACCATCTGCTACAGTGCGATTAACTCCAACATGTGTGTGCAATTACCACTAAAATGTGATATGTGATTATCAAAAAATGCACAAAGCACACTTCCCATTAAAAAGTTGAAAATGATTTAGCACGCACCTCTTCTGCGAGCCTGCTGGCCAGCTAGGCTAAACTAGCCAACCACTGTTTTCTCCAGAGTTGGATCTTCTTTAAAGAACTCACTCCTTTTGCACGTACGTGCTTCGCAGGAACCGATGGTTTGAGCCACTGGTATGTCTCTGTTTTCAACACTTGTCTTGTGTGAATTCGATGCTGAATTCTTTATATATTTTTCCCTGTATCTGCAACGGTCGCAATGAGTTTTTTTTTTCTGTCTCGCTCGGTCGTCTTGTTGTTTGTGTTTTACAAAAATGGCTGTTGGACATGAAACCACATGAGAAATTCATCCAATGAACCGCGAAGTTCTTCTTCTTCTTGTTTGTCGCCGGCTCGACCACTAAAATAGCGCATCACCGCCATCTACTGCTAGAATGTGCCAGAATCACTGCATTTCGAACAACAGTAAAATTCGAACGATATTCGTTGTTTTTGCTGTTGTTGTTGTTAATAATAATAATAATAATAATAATAATAATAAATGTATATTATTATTATTGTTGTAGCATGTAGTATCATTAATAGGCTACTGTTGTTATTATTGTCTTTATGGTACTATTATTACTTTAGATTTTTGTAATCCTTGTATGTCTTTATTTTATTTTCTAAATTTGCAAAACACACACACTATAGGCTATATATACATATATATGCGTGTGTGTGTGTGTGTGTGTTTATGTATGTATATATGCATAACTGTACATGTGTGTGTGTGTGTGTGTGTGTATATATGTATGTGTGTGTATGTGTGTGTGTGTGTGTGTATATATGTATGTGTGTGTATGAGAGAGAGAGAGAGAGTGTGAGTGTGTGTGTGTGTGTTGAGGAGTAACTTTACATGTAATGGAATTATGTAATTTAGCCTAATTCCAAAATATTTGTAATTAATTTGTAATTAGTTACAGTTACTGAGAAAAAAAGATGTGTAATGAAATTACACTTACTTCTGAAAATGTTAACGATTACAAAGGGTTACATTTGAATTTTTTAAATATATATATATATATATATATATATATATATATATATATATATATATATATATATATAGGCCTACAAACATTGAATGAATGATTGAAAAATTAAAATTTAATAATATTACAATTTATTTTTTAAAAAAAACAAACAATGCAAATTATTTTAAAAAATCATTTTAAATGTTTTTAATTTTTATTGGATTTAAGCGATCATAAATGAAAAACTTAAGATTAAATTCTATACAGTTAAGTTTTTTCTTTTCTTTCTTTTTTAATGCTTTAAAACAAAAACATTAAAACAATATAAATATTTAGAGGAGCAAGTGGGAAAAGAAGAATAAGTAGTTTATATATTGAAGAAAAGTCTTTTGCTGAGTTTAAATTTAAGGTATCTTGATTTTTTTTATGTGTTTTTCTATCCACTCAGTTGCAGGACCGTCAGGTGTGTCAGGTGAGTGCGAGCAGTTATTTGACTATCACTGCAGTATGGAAAATGAGCACACCGGGACACTTAGGAGTTATTTCAAAGGAGATTTTGAAGGAGAGCTGTTTCATTTCAATCTAATGGATCACCAGACGGTTTTGCTGGCGTTTCTCTGCTTTCTGCTCATCACTGTGCGCTCAGAAGTGCAGAAAGATTTCTCATCCGAATGCCGTGAGTTTATGTATATGGGCACACCCCCACGGGGTCTGGAGAACCGATCACTTAAAAAGATCTGTCAGCGTTATAACGGCAAGCCTCGGTATATCACTCTGTATGATGTGGTGGATCACATCCCGGTGTATTCTGCCTACACTTTCAAGCGCTCCGACGGCTTCAAGAAGGTTGATGTTCCTTGGATGTTCGAGCCTCAGGTAACCAACCGTCGAGTTCTCATTTTCGCTCATGAGTAAAGTTTTAATCGAGTATCAATAGCTTTGTAGACTTGATGCATACAAACAAGCCACAGGTTAGATTTTGAGCAGTTCTTTTCAACTCAACCTGCTGAAAAAAACTGAAATCAGTCTCCCATTTTGGTTGGTTGGCTGGTTTTAAATATACTTTTGGTGGGAAACCAGCTGCCAAATACTAAACCAGTTGAACACCATCTGAGAGACCAGCCAGCAAACCATCTTAGGCTGGTTTAAGCTGTTTTACCAGCAAGGTAAACTGATTTGCTGGTCTTATAACCAGATTAAGACCATGAAAAGTGCAAAAAGAACACCTATACAACCAATAACATCAACAATTCTTAGGCTGGTTGTATATATTTTCCATATGGTGCATATTTTACTGAAAATAGGCTACCTTAAAATCTTGTTGTTTTTTACATAAATATTCTATACTCATTCAGCTCTCCACAGCATCAGACTCTGGTGAAATGCAGCCATTTCCTCCCAATGATGTGCACGACAGTTTTTCAGACGCCCAAGCAGTCTTGGAAGACTACTCAAACATTGTTGATTTCGAACGAGGCCATTTGAACCCCGACGAGCACCAGGCTCACCCCGATGACAAGGCAGCCACGTACACCCTCACCAATGTGGTCCCACAGATCCGCGAGTTCAACGTGGGCCACTGGAAACAACACGAGCACGTCATCCGCCGTCGACTCAACAACTACTGCCGCGGCAAGGCGTACATAGTCACAGGGGTCACCACATCTGGTAGGATGATCCGTAGATACAACATCGACCGAGTGGCTGTTCCTACCTACCTGTGGTCGGCCTACTGCTGCATCGATTACGATCACAATGCCCCGTTTGATGAGCGATCCAAATTCCCGGCCTTTGCAGCCTATGGGCTCAACGAGAAAGAAGGAGCAGAGGTCATAGAGATGTCTGTGCAGCAACTGGAAGATTTTTTGAAGAAGAACACCTTTGTGGACAAGAGGTTTCAGATTTTCTTTGGGAACTGTGAGCCTAATGATGCCATAATGACAGTCCAGACTTAGCCGTCTTCATCCTGCTTCTCTTAACCTGTCGATATCTAAATTCATAAACACATTTTCAAATATCATTCAGCTGTAAGAATTGTGTTCTGTAGAATGCATACTCTGCCATATGCTCTTAAATAAAAGGTTCCAATTAGATTTTACAGCTTAATGAGACAGAATACACTTTATTTCGATAGTCCACTTTAGACATTCTACTAACTATAAGTAACTTTGGTAACTACATGTCAACTAATTCTCATTCATTTGCAACTACATGTCTACTGACTCTCAGTAGGGTAGGTTTAGGGTTAGTAGAATAAGTTGACATATACTTGCAAAGTTTCTTATAGTCAGTATGTTGTATGTTGTGGACCCATCAAAATAAAGTGTTAGAAGATATTAAGCAGTCTACTAATCCTACTAATGACTGCTAGTTGACATGTAGTTGCAAAGTTATTTACTGTTAGTAGAATATCTAAAGTGGACTATCTAAATAAAGTGTTGCCAAACTCTTCTAGATTCCACTGAAAACATTCTTTAGTTCTTTAGAAAACTATTTTTTTCATCTACACTACCGTTCAAAAGTTTGGGGTCAGTAAGATTTTTGAAAGAAGTCTCTTATTGTTTACCAAGACTGCATTTATTTGATGAAAGTACAGTAAAATTGTGAAATATTATTACAATTTTAAAATAACTCTTTTTGATTTTTAATATATTTGAAAATATATTAATATTTTTTATTTTATTATATTTTTTCCTATGATGGCAAAGCTGAATTTTTATCAGTTGTCTTCAGAGTCACATAATCCTTTAAAAATCATTCTAATATGTTTTTTTAGGAATCAAATGAAAACCATTATTTTAAATTGGAAATGTTTTGTAACATTATAAATGATGTTTCTGTCACTTTTGATCAATAATGCATCCCTGCTGAATACAATAATTTTATTCTAAATAAATACATACATACATACATACATACACATAGGACCTCACACTTTTGAGTGGTAGTGTGATTTAAAGAACCTAGACACCAATACACTGATCTGAAGAACATGTAGTTTGAAGAACTACAAAGAACCACTGAATAACCTTCCTTTTTAAGGGTGTACTAAAGAAGATTTTGAGCATCAGACCCTGAATAATATTCCCTAAGATGCATTTTACTTAACTGTGTATGATTGCAGGCAAAAACTAAAATAATTGGATATAACACTGTTCACTTTTTTTTCTTGTTTGTTTGTTTGTTTCATTTGAAGGGTAAAAATCTGTATCCATTTCCTTTATCCTTGACTGGTAGAATGAAGATCCAATTTCAGTTTCAGAAATATTTTATATCTTCTAATTAAGAATATTTGTCCACGAGAGGACTGAAAAAGAGTGATGAAATGAGAGAGATTTAATGACTATAATCATCTGGGGCCTTAGGGGTTTTATTAGGTCCATTAACTTCTTTATAAAACTGCAACAGCTAAATCTTTTCTCACTTGGTAAGCATGTTTACTGCAATTTATCTGAATACTGTAACTCTTCTAAAATAAAAATTGACCACTTAATCTTCTCTATTTGCCTGCAGTCTGTCAATTATCAATATAAAAACATGAAAAAACATGAGTCAATAACATAAAAGCTCTAGATGTTCTGGATATTTTCAAAATAATATAATAAATAAAGCTGATATCAAACTCCTATTGCTTGATCAATTTAATATGCACACCGTCTACTGATTCTTTTCAAAGGAAAAAGTTGCTTTTGTGTGTGCATGCAAGATTAACATGAGATAGCTCATGTAATATCAGATAACCAAATAAAAGTGGCATAAAGAGGAGGTGAACGAAGCCCCATTCCTTCCTAATCCCTTGTTCACACAGGACACAGACTCCGTACAGACAGGCTTATCTCTGTATTCCTTTTTCTTTCATCACCTCTTCACACTCTATTGAGGACTGTTTGTTCTCTCATGATGGGGAGTATAGAATAACCTGATTTACATTTTATAAGACAGCCATACAAGCCAGCTATAAAGATGATTAGCTCTACAGAAAAGAGGACCTGCATATATATGGAGAAAGAGAGAGAGAATCATTTGTTCTGGGAATATGTGATAAGGTTTCTGCACAGCATTTTCCTGAACCATCATGTCTCTCCCTCCTTTTACTGATTACTCCTTCCAAAGAAAGCTGCTGGTTAAAAGGAGAGGATAACTATTACTTGTGTTGGTGTTGACTTGGCCTCCAATTTCCCCAGATCTCAACTCGACTGAGCATCTGGACCAACAAATCCGATCCATGGAGGCCCCACTTTGCAACTTGCAGGACTACAATGCTAGTGTGCTCTTGCTTCTTACAAAACCAATTCAAGTCAACATGGCCCACCTTCTCCGTGACTTCTCCATGACGTCTCTGGATAATAAGACACCTCTGCTCAACTATTCATTTTCACAACACCAATAATGCAGGTCAAGTTACAGATCAAACAACAACAATATATTGTTTTCCTTCAGGTAGAAAAAAAGTAAAAAAAAGTGGTATCCTAGATCCATGTAAAGTCACATTTGTATAAGTTCACCTGGAGGACACACTCTTCTACTTTAGGCAAAGTGTCATCAGTTCTGTTTTGCTTATCTAATCAATGCTATTCAAAGTAACCAGCTTCGAATTCCTCTCACTCACTCATTCTATCAAAGAAGCGCTCAAGTAAGACTGTCGAGAAGCTCCTTTGACTAAAATGCGTCCCTCCATCATCCTTCTGGCCCATTCCATCATAATATTGCTCTCTGAACAATGGGGAACTGCAACCGTAGTTGAAGACTTCAACCATATTGAGAGATGCAAGGACTCGCTGTATATGGGCACCCCACCACGAGGCTTCAGAGATAGCAGACTCAAGAAGATCTGCCAGCGCTACGCTGACAAACCCAGATATGTAACCCTGTACGACTCCAAAAACCGCATCCCAGTTTACTCTGCATACACCTTCAAGAAAACAGAGGGTGATCGGCGTGTGGACTATCCTTGGATGTATGAACCTCAGGTATGAAACTATTCAATCTCAAAATAAAAAGTACAAAACTGTTACTGGGAAAGGTATCAATATGTACATTTAAGGTACTAATATAAACCCGGAGGGCAAAAAAAGGTACAAAGGTGTATCTTTTGAAACCCCAGTGAAAGCTTTTATATTTTTTTTCTGAGAGGTTGAGGACTGGCTTTCTTCTTTGTAATGATGTGTTGACCTTCTTCCTAGCTTGCAGAGCTTGATGGGAATGGGAACATGATGCCGTTCCCTACTGGATACTTACACATGAAGTTTGAGGACAGCCAGGCGGTTTTGGATGACTACTCTGATGTGGTTCTGTATGAGAGAGGCCATCTGAATCCAGACCAGCACCAGTCAGAACCACAGGACCGAGCAGCTACCTACACACTCACAAACGTTGTGCCAGAAATTCGTGAGTTCAACATCGGACCATGGCGCGAACATGAAGAGCGCATCCGTGTGCGCCTCAACAACTTCTGCCGGGGCACAGCCTATATTGTAACTGGGGTTACCACTACTGGAAACATGATCCGGCGCAACAACCAGGACCGTGTTGGCATCCCTGAAGACGTGTGGTCTGCCTACTGCTGCACTGAATACGACCGGAATGCACCACACAACATACGCATCCGTTTCCCGACCCAAGCAGCCCTGGCCAAGAACGCAAAGGAGGGGAACAGAGTACAAGAGCTCACTGTGCAGGATCTGGAGAACTACCTGACTAACAAAATGTCCGTAGACAAGAATTTCCAGCTGTTCTATGATAACTGTATCTCACCTTCACCTCTTCCTCCCTACCTTCATTATGCCAAATGATCTGACTTATAAAGCTTATAGCTTTGGTTGTGGTTTCATTTTTCTTGCTTTCTTCTTTCCTGTAGCTTCTCTGTATATTTCTGTACAATTTTTAAAAAATGAGTTTAAAACCAAGTCTTTTTTTTAAATTTAGTGTTTTTCAATGTTATTACCATTTAAATATTTGGGGTCGGGAAGATTTAAAGAAATTAATGGAAATTAAATGAGAAAAAAATAGATATATTTCAAAAATGTATTAGAGTTTCCACCAAAATATTAAGCAGCGCATCTATTTTCAATATTGATAATAATAAGAAATGTTTCTTAAGCACCAAATCAGCATATTAGAATGATTTCTGAAGGATCATGTGACACTGAAGACTAAAATAATGGCTGCTTTGCCATCACAGGAATAAATTACAGTTGTAAAAAATAATACAACATTTCTTTTAAATTGTAATAATATTTTACATTTTATGACTGTTTTACTGTATTTTTTGATTAAATAAATGCAGTTTGGTGAGCATACCAGACTTTTTCAAAAACATTAAAAATCTTACTGGCTCCAAATTTTTTATAGGCCTATAAAATATGTTTTAATTCATATTTTTAGGATCTTTAAGAAAAAATTGTCATGTTAAAACAGTAATTGTACATTTTTTTCCTGACCACCCTATAATTATTTTATTGCTTTCATCTTAATATTAATCATCCTACGTAAGCATAGTTTAATTGTGACAAACTGTCTCAGTTTACATATGAAGTAATTCACTGATACCATGTGAATTTTGGGTTGTGATAAAGATGTGTGTCAAAAAAACAAAAAACAAAGAAACAAACAAAAGCTGTCCTGCTTTTTCAACCTATTTCTATGGGATTCTCATTTTATTGTTTCAATAAACACTACTGATACACATCAATAAAAACCTAAGGACAATTCTAGTCGAGTTTCATCATTACAACCACATATAGTTTGCTTCATGACAATTCAATCATTAATACCAGGCATCATTTCCAGTAAAAATCAGATTCAAGACCTTTGCAGGTTTTGTAAAGATGGAAGGAAAGAAAAATGGCATGGTAAAAATGTGAAGAGTAGATGAATTTGAAAAAGTGTTAGCCTGTGCAGAGAGCCTTGAAACCCATAAAAAAAAGAGGACAATTCAAAACTTACTGGGAGGGTCAAACAAGAACATCTGCCACATTCTGGTGAAATATTCCACCTAAACAACCATCTATGAACTATATTTTGCCTTTAAAGCAACATAAGTTTAAAGGAATGTAAAGGTCACACAGGACGAGTTTTCATTGACTGACCAATGCAAGCTAATACCATGAACAAGATTAGCAAGCTTGTGGGACATTCCTTTCATTTCTTAAGGGCATAATCTAATCTCAGAGAGACACAAATGAAGAAGGATATGCAAATGCTATAAAGCGAATAAGGCTGTATAATCCTTAACTCTCGCTCTAACTCATATTCTGCTTCTCCCTTGTATTCCTTTCTGTAAATTGTCTTTGGTTGATATCATTACTGCCGGTTGTAATTTTGTGTCTATACATAGTGTCAGTAATGGTGAAAGAACCATTGAAAGAACCATAATGGTTTTTTCCTCTTCTGGAAGACTTTGCAGATGTGGCCCAATGTAAACAATCGAAGTCTCCTGATCCCAAATCAGCAAACCACACATAGCCTATAGGTATTCAGAAAGTACTATTGCTAAAGAGGACCCTGGGGCCCGGCCCATAATCCATGCTTGAGTAGGGTAACCTATCTCTACAGCTGTGACCAAAAGCTGCACGGCTGGTTGTACTTTAGTATTTGAACACTAGATGGTAGTCCTGTCAAAAAAAGAAAAGAAAAGAAAAATCTTGAAAATCCTTTCAGTTAGTAGAAACATTCTTGATTAAATCTTGTATAATAGTAGTTTATTATACTATTAATGGGGGGAGGGGGGGGCATTTTATTTATACAGTGGCCAAATGTTGCCCTGAAACGTGAGACCACTGTCGTCACAGGATTGTGGGCTACACAGAATAGCTGAATGTATATTGAGCAACATAGTGAATGCCAAACACAGCACAGATAGAGCAGCGCGCTGGAATACTATCAAGCACGCACGAGGAACAGGGTCACGCAGAAGTCATACGGTGCACGCGTTGAGCTCAAATCTGCGCAGTCTGCAGTAACTGTAGGGTGCATAAAGGAACACAAAAATCGCAGTTTAGGATTTAAGAACATTATGCACAGTAAAAATGCACTTTGCGAATGCAAACGTTTTCAGGTAAGCTAAGCTGTTTATCTATTTGTCCCTTGTTGTAGTTAAGAATTATATCGTAGTTTGTAATGCATTTTCTTTTTTATTTTACAATTTTATTATATTTTAATAAATAAATAAATAAATAAATGTTCAACCCACGATTCCAAATATCACGTTTGCATGTAAATAACGCATTATTCACAAGTGATATCATGTAGTTTCTATGATGTTGTGTTGCTTCTCAGATGAGTTGCATGACTTCAGTCATGCCATTCATGAACTTACCAGAACTTTCTGTTTCCTTGTGCGGCAGAGAGGCCATACATTTTATTTTGTGATATGAGTGACAGAAATTCGCGTATGAGGGCAGTAACTAGTTCCTTTATGAAGGAAATAGTTCACTTAATTCGTTTTTGTCATACACTGAATCCCTTCTGAAATGTGAGGAATTCGGCTGTGACATTTCATTGGTTGAGAGAACGAATAGCCTACGTCCCTTCACTGATTCGATGTTTTCAGTATTAACGAAGAACGAAATGAACTAAGCAGTGCTTGTAAGGAAGATTAATCTCGTATCTATGAAGAACCGCATGATGATTGATTACATTCAATTAAAATATCGAAAGAAACAAAAAAATCCGAAAAGCTTTAAAGTTTGATAAAAGTTATGCTCAACAGTTGAAAATGAATGAAGAATAAAGACTTCATGAATGATTTAACGAATCGGTTGAGTGAACGATTTAATGACTCACTAATAATACCCAAAGTAATTCACTTGCCATCACCTAACAATCCAACCTGCAGGAAGTGTCGCTGAACGCATCTGTGGATGAATCTTTTTAGTATACTGATTCTAAGAAACTTGGATGAATCAAAGCAAGAAGGAACACTCCACTTTTTTGAAAATAGGCTCATTTTACAACTCCCCTAGAGTTAAACAGTTGAGTTTTACCGTTTTTGAATCCATTCAGCCGATCTCCGGGTCTGGCGGTAGCACTTTAGTAGTCCCCAGCTAGGTAACTAGTTATGGTTATGATATAGCTGGGGGCTACTTTCAATATCATTGCGCCTGTTGCACCCATGGTACGGCAGTAAAATTCCTTGATTATTACGCCGGAATGAGAGTATAGTTCCTAGCCATATCGGCCTAGAAAATCGCAACTTTTCATTTTCCGTCAGTCTTAGTACACGATGTACCTACAGAAGAGTCAAGTTTTAAATAGGAAAATTATCGAAACTCTTTGGTCATTTTTGAGCGAGATGCTAATGGTCTAATCAGATTCAGTGATCTATGCTAAGCTAAGCTAAAAGTGCTACCGCCAGACCCGGAGATCGGCTGAATGGAAAACGGTAAAACTCGACTGTTTAACTCTAGGGGAGTTGTAAAATGAGCCTATTCTCAAAAAAGTGGAGTGTTCCTTTAAAGCAGCCGAGGCTTTCCCAAGCTGCTATATTACTAAAAGAGGAATTGTGTCATCATGCTATTTAGAGCGGCGATCCCAGTATGAACAGTGTCAGTGACATAGAATGATGAATCAAATGATGTGTAGAAGCTTATCCTGGAGATAAAGAAGCCAAGACGTGTCAGAGGTAAAGGCTGTGGTAAATTCTGGGAAATGTAGTATTTGACCTCAACTGTGAAAAAAAAAAAACTTTATGTGTTCTGTGGGTAGTGTGGCCGAGCGGTCTAAGGCGCTGGATTTAGGCTCCAGTCTCTCTGGAGGCGTGGGTTCGAATCCCACCGCTGCCATGACTTTAAAATTCTAACACAAAAGCTTCTTTGGTGTTATGCATCTTGCTTGTGTGAGTGGAATTAAGAAATTAGTAAATGAATTCCAGTTTAGGCACAGCGAAAAGATTCGAAAAAATGTTGTGTTGGCTTTCCTATTCGCATACAATAATAATAAAACTACTACTATGAATAATTATTGTTTTTATAAAGACAGGTAAAATTTTTCATAATAAGCATAAAGATGATGAATAAAGAGACAGGTCTTATTGTGAACTTTCCCACATCAATTTACTCTGAGTATTTGTAATAACAGTGTTTATTTGTCTTGTTGAGGTCTGGTGTCAGTTTTGATAGTGTTTGTGTGGCTGGGTGGAAACCAGGTCTCACCCCTCCGACCCATCTGTGACCTGAGGGTTCTGGGCCACTTTGTACAAGAAGCTCAAGATTCTGAGGTCATCATGGTGAGGTCTCTATGTGCTTCTCACAGAATGTCAGGTTATTTTCAGAAACATTACTTCATCTGTTCCTTTTTCTCTCAGCGAGGTTGCAGAGGCGGCTGTGGAGTGATGAAATCTTACTTAGTTCCTCTGACTAGTGTTGACTTTGCTGTTTGGGAACATATAGATGTGAGTCATGATGTACTGTGTTTAACAATATAAAAACATTATGTATATACATACACATAAATACATTAAATACTTAAAACCAGCATTGTGCAAATCAGTAATACAGCATAATACAAAAACATCAATAGCCATCATGCATATTCAACTCTTTTATTGTTTATATGTACTAGTAAAGGTACTTTAAAAAGGCTTTGATGTATTAATTCATCATTCAAATCTGTTTTTAATGCATTTTTCATGTTATCTTCATATCAGTGAAACCTTATTTCCAGTATTGGCTTATTTTATAGGCAATTCAAGCCAGTGTATTTCATAGAAAGTATTTCTACTCATTCCTAGTCTAAATCTATGTGTCCAGGTTCATGGACAGGCCGTGGAGGTCCAGACTGGTCTGTCACTGCTGGATCAGGCCCTGAGTAGTGCGATGAAAACAGTGAGCAACTCTCCTCTGGCCAATGCGCTGGATAACAACATCAGTAACATCCACAGCCTCTGCCAGATCCTGCACAGTCTTGATTTACAGGTGTAGTAACCTTGTGACTATGAGCCCATGTGTCTTGTCACAGCAAGGTCTATTCTGACAGTACTGACTATTCTGACATCCACATCCAACCTCTTTTCTAATTTGGCATTCTAGGAAATTGTGCAAACGTGCAGCGTATTTGGTTTACTTTCTCTTTTTTGGCTACAGTCAAAGTGGCGGCATGATTCTGGGAAATGTGTTTTGTTTAGTGCTGTCAATCGATTAAAAAAAATTAACTAATTAATCGCACATTTTTCTAAAATTAATCGCGATTAATTCCACCTAACATTAAAGTTTTTAAATATACTTTTATATTGCAATAATTTCACATTCAATCTTCAAATGTACAATGCACAAACAACATAAAGACAGTATATTTTTAATATTTCTTTAATGGCATCTTTTTTATGATTGAAGGCCAGCATCACTGATATCAATACTACTGATATAAAATAGTTTTTTCCCCTGAATATTTAACCATTGACTGTAGCCAGTCAGCATTACAGTATAATTTAGATCTATAAATTTTAACATTTATTAGACTTAACTTCTAATTTAAGTGAACTTAAAACAATCATCACATGAACCTATTATAATAAATTACATATTTAGCTACTTGTGCCCTTCAGCAGAAATATACAGAAAATGAATACTTACCAAACACTAAAATCTAAATTAAAATAGATGAACCCATTAAAGCTATAAAAGTTATTGATTTCCTCTTTTTTTTTCTTTGGTTCTTGGATTAATAGACATCACAGCAGCTGGTTATTAGCTTACTTGCCTGCTATAGCTTTAAAAGCTGCTGCTGCTGAACGTGACGCAGATCTGACATGCGTCTTATTTTCTCACAACTCTCTTTACCTTTTCTGACCCACTTCAGGTCTTAAAGTCTCTACTAATGCGTGGACGAGTTGAATCGGGTGTTTTAGATGAGGGAGACAGTGCTGGGGTGCCTCAGGACAGTTTTTAAAACCATTTCAAAGGCATGTTCTTAAATGTGACGCATATATAACATATTGCATGCATGCACGCAATTTTAAGACAGCTTTAATCGCCTTTTGGTAACTTCATGCCTTAACTGACGGCATAACTAGGACATTGCATGCACGTAGTTTCTTTCGCTGTTTGAAATGATACAGGCTACAGCGCGCGCCAGCACCTTTTGTGCGTGTATTTGAAGAACGCGCTACCAGCACGGCTGCTCTTTCCGCGCTAGTTTGACTCGCTGGCGCGGAAGCGAGAGTTAGAGCGCGTCTGAGAAACGTCTCCGTTTGATGTGGTCATAAGGGAGTTCTGCATCTAAATAAACGCAATCCTTTTCAAGAAAAAAGAGACAGAGGCAGCAGTTGCGAATGAGGTGGCCAACCCTAGCCCCGCCCCTGCGTTAATTGCGTTAAATATTTTTAACGCGTTAATCAGAAAAAAATTAATCGCATGCGTTAACGCGCTAATTTTGACATCACTAGTTTTGTTTCTCCAAAGCTTGATAGTTCAGTGACCGTGAGGTGAATTTTCATGCCATGCTACACTGTGGAGCTGTATTTAAAATTTTAAAATAAAATGTAAGCTGAATAAAATTACAGGGACAATAGAGATACCTAAAAATACTGCAGGCTATACTGCAGTTAAAATAAGTTCAGTCTCAATGGATTTTTCTCACTATAGTAAACCAGAGTTCCAATGTATGATTCATTACTTTCTGGAACTATGAGAATGAATTGAAGGCTGCATCAATAAATTTCAACTGAACCATTCCCACTGTGCTAAAATATGAATCGTGCTTAAAATATAGTACTAGAGTACAATACCCAATACAGTTGAAACGGGAGGGGAAACTAGCTTAGTAACCAAAGAAGTTGATTTTAGCAGTAGAAAATAGTCTTGGTTTGTTTTGTGTGTTGTGATTATTTTATGAGGCGATCCAATCAGATCTGAGAGCTGCAATCTATTCAATTTTAGTTTTTGGGATGATAAATTTTCCCTAATGAGTCCATTCTGTTTCCACAGCAGGCAAGGTCCACAGTTCTTCCAGATGATTCAGCTCCTGCCAGCACACAGACGCAGGAGGTCTCCTCTCTCCCAGAACTTCTGCAGGTGCAGAGCAGTTTCCTGCGAGGGAAAGTCAGACTCCTGCTTTCAGCTGCACCAGCCTGCCAACGGCAAAACAGCTGATGCGAGCTCAGAGGAGCTCGGGAACTGTTTACAGCAGTCACATATACACAACAAACGTGGACAAGAACACTTGATTGTGACACGTTACCCAATCTAAAATCTTAAAGAGCTTATGAGTTCCAGGTGTCGCTCTCTTCAAATGGTCTTCTGCATTCAAAAGCCTGCAGTCATGTTTCTAGAGTATGCATCATGTGGAGAGTGAAGCAAGACAGCAGTGACACCTTGACTTATTCAACAAGGCGAACATGGCACAAGATCCTGCAGAGGAACATTTCGGAGCCCACAAGTGGACTCAAAGGCTTATATCGGTGTGGCGAACAGCTTGTCCGGCTGTATCCAGCCACCTGGACTACAGTACATCTGAGACACTTTTATTTAGCTATATTTGTATGTTCGGTTTTCTACAAATCCATGAATTGTGCTGCTATTTCTTCATTTTTTAGTAGGCAGTGTACGCACACTACAGGACATATCCTTTTCTGACGTGTACATTTAACGGCAGGACCAAAGGAACCCTTTTTTTGAGGGTTCATCAGGTTTTGCCATGTGGACACAATGCTGCGAGTCTGTGTGACGTATGCTTCCATCTAGAGGACAAAACAGGAAGTTTAAATGAAACTGTAATAAAATTGGTGAATAAAACATTTTTTAAAGTAGACAGTTTAGCACAGCAACATGCAAATAAGGAGACAGGTCTGTCAGTATGTTTAATAACCTTTTTTAATGTTGTCCAGTTCAGATACACAACATACAGTGTGTAGTAGCCTGTATAGGAAATAGAAATATGAATTTCAATCTTTAGACCCGTTGCGGTCATACAGTCCCCTCGTCTCAAGCCTTTTTTTACGTTGCTGAAATTCAACAAAATGAAACTCAACAGGTGCAAGTCTTTTTTTGGCGACCAAGCATTAATACTCAACAGTTGTGTTTCTCAGGATTTTTTTTCTTCATATTTTTTTCTTTAAATCCTCTATAATACATAGGCAACCCAGACAAAAAGTATCACCATGTATGTCTGGTGAGAGTGTGCTTTATATGTCTGTCAGTTGCCGGTAGAATCATCTCTCTCCCTTTATTTTGTAGAAAAATATGAACTGTTTAAATTCTCTACTTTGAAATATATGCAGCTCAAATTCACAACAAAGAGATAAGCCAGAATTCTGTGGAATCCCACCCCCACTCCAACAAATCTCCAATGGTTTGGGTAACATTAAATTTCTAAGAACTTACAACCAGGTAAGAGAAAACAAACACCCCACAGTGTCATTTAGTCCACTGAAGCGTAATGAAGAACACCCAGGAGAATGACTCAAACAGCAGGCCTCTCGGAAAAAAAACAGGGCTGACTCAAGCGATTTACATCCTACAGCCTCGTACGAGGAAATAAAACGAGCTTCTCCACATTTAACCATCTCCAACAAAATATTCTGATTAGGCCCTGATCGGTTCCACCCTCCATTTTTCAAGCGAAACAGAATCAGATGCAGCCAGCAACTCTATTGTCCACCGCATTGTCGGGTCTCGCAGCAAATTTGAATTCCAAATGCAATTACTCTCATCAAGTGCGCTCATTCTTGACTCAATATATTCTCTAATGTGGAATTCGCTTCGTTTCCGCTTCCCTCAACATTCATTACGATTTAATGTCTTTTGTCAGAAAAGAAGCTTTAGTATCTGTAAACCTTCAAATGAAAATCTAATAAGGGTCTTCAGAATTGTGGGTGGAGGGATGTGATTGGCTGAATGAGCTTGCACCTGTTTTTACAGTGGATACGATTGGCCATGAACCCAACAATAAACAAAATATTTACAAAGACCATGTCATCTCTTACACTTATAAAAATGTACAGTTTGCATCTTGTGTTTTTCGTCATGGCATGACAGAAGGTGGTCTTGCGTGTTTTCCATCCACCCACTGACAAGAAACTCCAAAAACAAGACGACGAGAGAACAAAAAATGGATGGAGATGAGAGCGGTATGCACAGTTGCTTGCATTATGGATTGTAAATGTATATTTAAGTGGTGTGAGGGGTGACGCCTCGTCCACTGTAGCGCAGTACGCCTCTTCAGGCTGCGTTTAGTTTCTGACCGCCACCGCGGCTCAAACCTGATGCACAAAGCTTCCAGAGTCAGTATCCAGAGCTCATTTAGGGCCACATCTGTCCTGCTCCTCATACGCTCACACTTACATGCGCACACGTGAACACAAACCGCCCCGTCTCCCGCTTCCTCTCGGCCAGATCTTTCTTGGCACCCTGAAAGAGAGATTTCGGAAAAAACACGTTGAGAGGTGAGAGGCTGAATCAGAAGGTCTTACGGGGACTTGTGACAGGGCATATAACAAGATGTCCGCCTGATGACAAGTGAGCTCAAACTGAGATAATCACTCAAAGGTCAGTGTCAGTGAGGGGGAAGAATGTTCTGGACACGTCATGAGCTCTCTTGGGCTCTGGATAAAAGAGAGAGACGGAGAGACTCCAGCTGTGCGGGAACGGGCGCAGGTGTTGATCCCGTCGCTCTGGACGTCCAACTCAGCAGAGTCCGAGTCTTTACGGAGTGAACGTTCCTTAACTCAATGTGGTGTAATGTGCGGGTTACTACAGAGGACTATACGAGCAGAGAGAGAGATAAAAGGGATAAAAAAAGGAGAGGAGGGGATCGTGGATCTGATCAGTCCTTCTTCGGGAGATGAGCTTTGTCGCACAGCTTCCGTAATTATAAAAGAAAAAAAGAAGGGAACTATTTATCCTCTTTATTATCGTCAAGAATCAGTTTCATTTCCGGATATGACCATGTATCTACAGAGGGAAAAGAATCTCCAAATGAAGTGCACAAAATACAGCTGATGTAAAAAAAAAAAAAAAAAAAGAGAAAGAGAGAGAGACAGAGAAAAAGAGAGAGGGCAAGAGAGAGAAGACTGTTGCAGAAAAAGACAATAAAAAGACAAAGAAAGAAGAGTCTTGAATCTCGAATGTCCATTTTCCTCTTAAAAAATAAATCATGCAAATTTCCCAAAGCGCAATCAAGATATAAATTTAATGAATCTATATCTTTTTATATAGTTATTTGTAGTGTTGTTCATTTCTCTCCATAGGCAAATAACAGTGACAGTGCAAAACAAAAAGCAAAAAAATAAACATAAAAAATGAGAGACCAAAGAAAAGAAAAACAAATTGGCACTTTTTTTCTCAATTCTGCAAATTCCTCGAATAAATCCAGTTCAGGTGATTCTCTCCACGTCCGTCCACTAGACTGCGTCTGATTGGACGATGATCACAGTACTTGGCACAAGAATGCTGGTAAAAATTAGATAGTAGAATCTTTTTTTTTTCATTCATAGCCTTATAAGGTTATCAATAATACATATTTTACACGTATGTTTTCTTGATTTATAAAACAGTCCGAAGTAGGAAAAATTGTTCTTTTTTGGGGACTAGAAACGGCTACAGCAGAGCAAAAGACTCGGGGAGAAGAAAAGAAAAAAGGGAAAGGTGGCAATGAGACTTGAGGGGGAAAAACAGGAGAAAAAAATAAACTGGTAGGGGATAGCTGCTGTATTGAGTAGGGAAAATGGCCAACATTTCTCCACCCAAAATCTTTTCCAAGAACGAGAGGAGCAGGAAGAGTAAAACAAGAAAGAACGAGAGAGAAAGAGAGTGTGCTGGGAGTGGACTTAAAAAGGACAGGAGTGGTGTGTTGGACAGTATCCGTGTAGAGCACCACTCTTAGTACCGGAGGTCTGTGTTCCTATGCGTTTGGGGGGCCTGGTCCCTTCAGAGGGGTTACTATACTCGTGTGGTGGAGTGCTGGTGGGGCAAGGCGTTGTTGCTATGCCCAGCACTTGGTGCAGGCGCAGGGGGGTAAGTGTTGAAGGCATGGAGGGGCTGCATGCCAGTGATAGTGCTGGGGATCATGGAAAGCGTGTTAGCCGTCATAAGTGGCACGTCCTCAGGTGCCCGCCGTAGTGCCAGAGTGTAGTCCGGCGGGCACACAGGTGGTCTTAGAGGTTCCAAGTCGCCATGTAGACCACGCGGTGGAAGAGGCGTGCCGTGGTCGAGCTCCACCCTCTGCTGCTTCATCTGCAAGGACATTAGCTCCTCCTCCTGGCTCAAAGCCAAGTCGTTATGGGGCGGAGCCCCCACAATGCCGATGCCTGGCCCCACCCCACGCTGAGGCGAGAGGCGCCGATGGCGGCGTTGCAGCAGCTCGTGCCGTTTGTCGCGTTTATAGTACAACGCGGCAAACGCCAGAACATTGAGGAATAGCAGCGACGCGCCCACTGCTACTGTCACGCTCAGCTCCGTCGAATAGTCCCTTGTGTCGCTCGGGAATGGGAAGCGTTCAGGAGGGTGTTCAGAACCTTCGAGGTCCGGGTCAGGTGGGTAGGTTGAGACCGTGGGGTGGCGAGTAGAGCGTGTGCCGGGGCTCTGGGCCGTGCCCTTCCAGCCGGGCCGGTGCGGGCTGCCAGGCGGCAGTCGCGTGGTTATGGAGCTGATGATCTCCTCATGAAGGGTGTGGAGGTGAGGAACCAGCTCAAGCCAGAAGGCAACTTTGTTGGCACGGTAATTATCCCGGATGCGAGGCTTCAACCCGATGTGGAGGTACTGCTTGTCTTTAGAGCTGAATTTGGTCCAGATAACTTCCTCGAAGCGATTGGGCTTAGTATGGATGAACTTGGTATCCTGCGGTACTGGAATGTTCGGATCACTGGTAAAAAAATATTGAAACAAAGTGAGAAGAAAATAAAAAGACAGAACTGCATTTGTATTCTGGTCTCACTGGGTGAACAAATTTGGACAGATCAAACTCTCACCCTGTCTTGGCGAAGTTGGTCCAGTATGTCATCACCACAGCGCTGAGCATGACATCGTTCTTGGAAAAGTTGCAGGGAAATAGATCTGTGGCGCCCACCATGGG